>MJUU01000553.1:7281-21343 GCA_002080025.1 Modiolus philippinarum | reverse complement strand
TTTGTTTTTTTTTCTGCTTTGCACTCGTTTCCCGATGTATTAAGGAGGGCCTTTTTAAAAAAATTACTCATTTCATCCAGTTTGATGGAGTTATATTGCAAGTTCGATAAAAAACATGGCCGCCAGCAGAATACATTCTCTATCATCTCGTCCATTGCTATAAGAAAACTTTTTAGTTTTCGCCAGATGAGCGATACATGCAAAGAATACGAGATTCTAGTTTAATAATCTTGAACTGCCACATTTTTTAGATATTGTACCGTAGATGTCATGCCTTCTAAAGCAGAAAATGAGTTTTGTGATAGTACAATAATTTCAAGTGCAATTGAAGTTATGAAAAAAACACACAATTATAAAATGTGCCAAATAAAGAGTAAATATCAAAAGGCCGAAATTGCTGAAAATTTAGTAAACTGATACCATTCCAAGGATATCCCGTGAAAGCATTTACCGTGAAGTCTTTGTATGATAGTAACTCAATTTGTTTATATGTATCAAAATATTCAGATATTGATATCTAAAAAAATTCTATATACTTGAATATAGCGTTTTAAGAATGTTTTTTTTCAAAGTCGATTTTAGAAGAATAATAATTTTGGCCTTAGTTTACTTTAGGGGACCCTGTCCTAGATAGGCTAACCGTAACCCTAACCTAAACACTAAGCATAAACTCTAACTCTAGCCCTATTCCTAACTTTTACCCTAACCCATAACCTTAGGTAACCCTAACCAAAGTTTACTGTAATAAATAAAACTGCAAAAAATCACCACGTTAAAGTAGTGGGTCCCCTAAAGTAAATGAAGGCAAAATTTTAACAGTTTTGATTTGACCTCAGAAGCGACTTGATCTGGTTTCAATATGAGCCGTTCGCTAACTAAAAGTTTGTTTAAAGTAGTCCAGGCAATTTTGTTCTTAAAATTTTGGATGCGTGTCTAAATCGCAGTTGCTTAATTCTATCATGCACAACTAAAAAGCCAAGCCTTTCAACCTCCGACTTGCCCACACTAGATCTGCGACCCATGCTATTGTTCATAGTTTGCACTATTTTCTTTTAAGCTTACGATTTAAAGTGATTTTTTTTTCATTTTAGTGAAACACTGCCACGTCAAGCAGAGCAAGAATAATCGAAATGGCATTGAATATGAGCTATTGACAGTTTATCTTGTTTATTTTGACAAGCAGTTCGCTTTTTTTTAGAAATAAAACCGATTCAATAAATCTGTCCCCACAGTCAGTTTTTGACTTGTATATCTTTTGTCAGCTTCTGTGTTAAAGAAAGCACAATGTTATGAAATGTGGACGGAAACAGACAAAATTTTTGTGTGCATTCATACATTATACAAAAAATACCCAAATATTATTATGTACATGTAGCATTTTGTCATTTTTTCACAAATAACTATATACCGAAGTTACTGAGGAACTGCCAGCTAGTGAGTTAGTCACAACATCACTGCATTTGATTGGTCGACCCTAGGAACAACACCGTCCAACAACAAAGTTATGCCCACGACTCGAATAGTTGAGATCTGTCCTTTGTAAATTTTTTGTCGTTGATAGGGACTGTCTGCTACATCAATTTTCCGTCATTCAATTGAAATGATTGAAATGATTATCATAATTGCGTTGTAGAATCTGGCCATAACGGATGTCCCTTTTCTTTAAAAGAGCAATAATCTCGACACAATAACTGTTTTATAAACAGTGTCAAAATATTCATTATGAACCAACATATCCTTTAACTTGTGAATAGATATTAAACAAATTTAAGAATTGTATTCATACTGGCGATAAAAAATAGTTCGATTTACATATTTTCCCGTTAATATGAGTCCCGTTTAATCGCAGACAACAAGTTGGATTGGCTGTCTGAAATGTGGTATTTATTGTAAACAAGAAAGCAGAATGTAGAAATAGGGGACGCCATATCGCTGATGATAGCGATAAACGAATTTGAAGTCTTAAACTATAGAAAGAGTTGGTTAGTTATGTGGTCTGAAGTAGGAGATGCATTGTTACGAAAACTGAATTGTCTGACACTCAATTTTAAGCGATGTGCTTGATGTAGCATTGATTGATTGATTGTAGCTTGCGCCTCTGGCCAATATGACTTACCTCAGATCTATAACTATGCCAATATGTAATTTAAATTACGCAATGATAATATATTTTATGCATTATATTGACTAGGCATTATGCTGGACAATGAATAAACTATATTTCTTGGATATAAATTTTAACACATTCGTTACTTATTGGACCGCATTCATAGATCAGATTATGCACGATTTTTCTATTTCATTTCCAAGAATGGAAAATCTGGATGAGAACCACAAATGCGGACAGGAAAATAATTATGCGATACAAGGGCAAAAAAATATAAATCCAAACCATTTGTCTACTCAGTTTGTTTTACCTCGTTGTGACAGTTAGTTTTTTAAATAAACCTTAAATTTCAATTTCATCTATCATTTTTTGCTTACAAAATTCATGATTATCCTGTAATTAAAGCTGCGCTATCATTTTAATTGAAATATCTATCGTATAAATTCACAGAGATATCGTATAAAATCTGGGATATCAGTAGTGGACACTCGTGTAAATTCCAGGACAACACGAAACTCCGAATTCTCTGGTTTCTGCGTTATATCAATAACACTATTCCGTACTATAAAGACAGAGAAGTAAAATTTTAGTAAAAATTGCAAAGTATGATAGAGAATAAGAACACAAAGGAGTATTTCCGCTTGTAAATTGACAATCGTATAAAATCATTTTGGGAAAATCGTAGAAAATCATGTCCTCGCAGGACGACGTTACCTACTGTGAAATAATGGCATATAAGAAAATGCACTCAGCCAGTAGTAAGCAAGGGTACCTTTTACCAATGAAATGGTCATGTCGTTGTCTTTACCAAGACAAATTTATAAAACCTTCTAAGAATAAAATAAAGATTTTTTGGGGGTACCTATGAAAAACATTTTGCTTTCTAAAATAGTATGCAGTTTAATTACAGGGAATGCGTGAACTATATATATATATATATATATATATACACGTGTATTTATCAACACCAAAAGAAATACCCGCTATGAGGGTCGGGAAGACCTTTTCGGGACGCCGGGATGGGGCATTTTTTGGAACGGGAATTCGGGATTTGATGAAAATTTGACCGGGAATTCGGGATTAAAATCTAGCGGGATCCGGGAAAGGGTGCATTTTGTCACCGGAAATTCGGGATATAAAGTTATCGGGTTGCTTTTTATGATTTTTTGCATCAGGAAACCGGGAAATAAAGTATCCGAGATTCTGTTTTATTCAATAAAACACCAATTCTGCATTGCTATGTGATGTATGTATGCTCTGTAAGAATTTAGAAACATTCAACAATGTAACTATTTTCTAAAGTTTGTTACAGTATTTTCTTTTTCAGGTGAGGCATTCATAATGTCGTTCTTTAAATATTGAATCAATGTGATGTACTAGACGATACTTGCGAATAATCATTGTTGATATTCTTTCACCTTTAAAATAGTTTCATTCTTGTGCATAAACGAAGTAAAAATTGATATAACATCATCAACAACGTATTTAAGTGTAGTAACCTTGTTTTATTCAAAGTTTGTCATGAGACTGAAATAAAGTAGGAACTTTTGTACTTAAAAAGTTCAGAATCCACACATAGTGCAACATGAGCAATCATCGACCGATTTCTCCGATTAAGACAAACCGTCGGCCATGGGCTGAAATCACTTTCCGTGCACACCAACCGCCCCTTTTTTATGACCGATTTTTTCCCAGTCCTTTTATATCCCCTCTTCGAAATAAAACATGTCAACACGAATATAACCTGCACGCACAGACAATATATGGCCACTTTTATAGAACACTATGCAAAATTCTTGGATTTTAGTTTTAACCTCATTTTCATCTTTTAAGATCCATAATTTTTATGTAGATAAGTTAGATGTACTGAAATTTGGTACCAAATATTGAAGCTTATTTAATAGCCTTTACAATGAACACGAATTTGGGAATATGGGATCATAAATGCCAAAATTATCACCCCTCCCCCTTAAAATTAAGGGAAAATTTAAAATATTCAGGCTCTAAATGATAAAAGGATAATGTCTTATGCAAATTCTTGTGTGTATTTTACTATAGCTGACATACAGAAGACCGTTTAAGTAGATTCAAACTTTTAAGGGGTCCTGCTCGAAATTTTATGAAAAATGGAAATTTTCCGTTTTTCAGAATTATTGCTGTTTTGACCTAGAGATGTAAATACTTAACGAATTTGATATATAACTTAAAAATGTTGTTAAAATATCGTTTCATTATATATAAGCTATTAGAAAGTATGCTTTTGAACATTTTAGACTAACTAAACTCTCATAAACTGCAAACAAAACACAATTTTTTTCAACACAATTTATTTCATTTTATTCAGCTTCAAAAGATTATACATTGTATAAAGGTACACAGAGACTCCCATGTATCACAAATAATATCATGTGCGTGGTTTATGGGAAGTTATACAACAATTCAATTTTGAAAAAAATGAATTTTGTAAAATTCCGAAATGCTGAAAATTCCCATTCTTCACGGAAATTCAATTTTCCCATATTTTGGCGTTAAAATTGCATATTACGATATGTCAAATGCATTTTTTAAAGAAAGTAAAACATTAGTATGTTTATATATTTAAAGACAGGTATATTTTTATTATTTTTAAGCATCATTTTCTTTGGGTAGGGGTAAAATTTTCGGTATCTAGAGTCACATTGAACGGTTCTTGTTTTTCTAAAGTTAGAACAATGAATTGGCATTTCTACAGATAAATCCTCCAGATTTTTAACAAGTAACAAATCTGAAATACTGAAAATTCCCATTTTTCAACAATTTTGTACAAAATATTGAATTTAAGCTCACAAGTGGGACATAAAATGACAAATAATGTTGGAATCTATGCAACATTGTTATATGCAATGCAGATTTTACGTGTTTTTGGTTATTTTTATGCGAATATAGACAAAAAAATGACTATTTACGGGAAAATTTGTTCGGGTAAGGGTAAGATTTCGGTATTTAGAGTCCCATTAAACATTCCTTTTTTTCTAAACAAGGTTTTAAGACAACTAATGTATCGCTTAGAACAATTAAATTGGATATCTGCGGATATATCCTCCAGATTAGACATATATAACGATTTAATAGTGAACTTTGGACAAATCTGAAATATTGAAAATTCCCGTTTTTCCTCAATTTCGAGTAAAATATTGAGTTAAAGTCAGCAATGGCTGTTAAAATCCCAACATAGAATGTTATTCATTTAACATTGTCATATACAACAAACTTTTGTTGGTTTCTGGTTATTGTCATGCGAATATAGCCCCCAAAAATCGACAATTTTAGAGTAAATTAATTGGGGTAGGGGTAAGTTTTAGGTATGTAGGATGTTTATAATACTTCAAAATTGCTATAATTTGTGCTAGTTGTAAAGAAGACATTATGTACTTCCATTTTACATCCACTTTTCATGAATTTAAACTACTCATAGACAAGATGGGGCAAAAGGGACAAAGCTGTGTCGAAAACGAAAATATTCAGAGATCATGTTTTATTTGTCTATTTAAAAGTGATCGTTTGGTCATTTAAAATATATTAACATCATGTTTACATGTTTAATTTTTAAGAAAGGATATTAAAAGACTAAAATCAATTGCAAGAACACAGTGGGGTCTATCTACCGTTGAACTTACACAATTTCGAGAAAAATCTTAAAACTTACGTCTACATTTTGAAGGGGTAAGATTTTCAATTCTTATAAGGTATTTGGTATATAAATGGTACTTATGTGGGATATTGGTAAAGTTTTATACCATAGGCTATCATTTTATACCACTTTATTTTAATTGTCATAACTGAGAGGCACCAATCAACAATATGAAGCAACTGGAAGAAAAACTTGCCTGTTCCAATATTGCGTGCAGGTTATGCTCACGTTGACATGTTCTATTTTGAAGAGGGGATGTAACCAGACTTAAAAAAAATGTGGATAGCGTTCATAAGTGGGTGTGGGGGTGCACGCGGGGTTATTCCAGGCCATGGACTATAGGTAATCCAAGAGTATAAGGATTTTATGTGGCCATATATGGAAATGAACAGCAGAATAATACTGTCAAAGTATTGTTACAACTGTACGTTTACCTATATTGACACTATATGAGCGGATTTGAATGATTAGTATTCAGAATTTCTCGGGAATTCGGGAAAGGGTCATTTTATGACCGGGAATTCAGGATTTTACATTTTTTTAGCCGGGAATTCGGGATCCCGAAAAAATTCTAACAACCCTCAAACACCATGGGCGGAAACAAATTTTAGCAGTTTTATTAAATATATGATTATGCATCGTATAAACCATATGAAATTGATTTCTGCATATATATGGGGCAATTAAAGGAGCATGTATTACTTTTAGTATTTTCACTTCGTTAAATTTCAAGATTTTCGTACACGTGTTAACTAGTATTTGAAGTGTAATATAAGGGTGGTTACTATTTGGTATTCTTATAGGGTGATTTGTTGACAGTTTCGTTTTTATTCAAAGTTGATTCCCGAGAGAAACCTCAGAAAGAATGGACAGAAAATAAAAATTCGATCATGTTTGAACTTTTATCCTGGAGAAACGCAACAAAGGGCGGACCTAAAAATTTGCACATGGATTAACAGGGATATTGGCAATCCGTATACAAATTTTGGTCGAAATCTGAAGATAGCCTTTTTTGGGATCCACTTTGAAAGACGGCCACTAAATTGATCTTTTATGCCGATTTGCACATTGTACTGTGCATCTTTGCGTTCACATGCGGTAATCTACGTTGTTTTCATATAAATTCAAAATATACGAATGAAAAATATTAATATTTTTTTTCGTTGGAAATAACTTTTGCAATTATGCATCTATGGTAAACAATCCAAAAGTAACATTTCTACCTCATTTAAACGAGAGCTCAATTTCTATTGTTCTATTTCAACCACTTCCCCGCCTGTGTTTTAGTGGCATGATTAAAAACAAAAGCTACGATGGCTGAGGCCACAAATCATCCGGGAACTGCGTTTGGAAACACGAATGAAAGAAAAGAACAAAAGGAAATTGCGATAGGAACTATAGATGGCCAAACATGGTACCGGTGTTACATACTAGTCTTTTCCCCATACCAGGATTTCCCCCCGGAAATATGAGTATATACTCAGATTTTCCCCCGGAAATATGAGTATATACTCAGATTTTCCCCCGGAAAATCTAGTATATACTGGATTTTCCCCGGGGGAAAAATGAGTATATACTGAAGTTTCCCCCTACGGAAAGTCTGGTATGTTAATACACATACTAGTTTTTCCCCCATACTAGAACTTCCCCTTTATAAAGAGGAACTTTCCAGTTGCAGTTAAGTAACGACGTCGACTTTATCTTTCATCTAATAAGAAAGCAAGATAGTAGAGAACAAGTTTACTTAAATGGACAAAATGATTAGCAAAGAAAGCATATTTAAGACCAGAAAAACTGTGATCAAAGTTCACTAATGTAAAGCCCCTCGCTCCACCATTTTACTCAAGACAAAAATTCAACAGCAGAACAAAAACGAAAAAAAAATCAAGTCATATCAATTTTTTTAAATAGCTCAATGGTAATATCCACTGAACATTCTGTGAAAGTTTTATTGAATTTTACGAAGTGGTCTAGGAGGTGTTGAACGCCTATTGTGGACGGAATAGCGAACGGACAGACGAACAGACGAACTGTCACCATGATCACTATATACCGCCCGCTAAAACGGGGGGTATAACAAGAGGACATATATACTTCTGAAAATCAGTCCAACAGTATCTTATCTGCAAATAAATATGAATGTGGTGTAAGGACTTACATATTTTTTTTTTCTGTACCAAGTATTTATATCAGCTGCATATAAAAATATCAATTTACTTAGAATCTTGTTCATCTCCGCCGAATTTGAGAATGTTTGTTTTGCAGGTTTAAAAAAACACGTAAATTTAAGAGTATAGTAAGAACCGAAACGGAGCTAGAATTGGAACACGAAATCGCATCCCCAACTGGGGGGTTTATTAAGAAATTGAAATAACCCCCAAAACAGGTCCCACTATTCATATCGTTACAAGGAGGTAATAACAAAATTACCCAACAGAGTTGTCAAGAACCGAAGTCCATGAGACAAAAAAAAAAATCAGGTAGAACCTCTTAAGGTTTTTGACATTGGGCCCTTGTATATATTTTCACGGGATGAGAAAAAGCGTCAAAATTTGAGAAGTGTGAAAATTTTAAACTTTCTTTTAGTCAAGGGAAATACCAAATTCAAAATAGGATCTAAAAGGACAGCCGCATGGAATAAATTCAATCAATTTGTATTTATTTTTTGTCGTTTTATAAAGGTTATATTTAAAGTGTCCTTTTTCTTCTTTCTTGTTTTTTTTAAATCGTAATAAAATAGTTTCTCAAAATGGAAAAAAATTGATGTTTAAAATGTCGGAAACGCCATTGGTAAAATAGATGACGCCTTATTGATAACGGACACATGTATCAAAACGGATATATAAATGTCCCTCTTAAGTAGAGGTATGAAAAGTGAACTATGCCTATTATTCCGGAAGATTTGATCCGAAATTTCCCCTTGAAAAAATGGCATAGAGATAACTGGCTAATAAAATTGGCTTCTACTCATAAATCCAATGTTGCAATTGAGCAAAGGTACATAACACACCATTTAATAACCATTCTAAGTTCTTCTGAAATTACTTGGCAAACGAGAACGAAATACAGGTACAAAAGTGCTATCTACATCCAATGTGGCCATCTAGTGCTATCTGTCAGGTCTAGTTTACATCCAATGTGGCCATCTAAAGGGGTCATACTTTAGAATTAAAACTTCTATAAAAATCGGTTTCGAAGCTTATTTTTAAAACACATTGCCTATTGATTTATCGGCAGCAGTCCTTTCATGTTGAATGAAAATCTTGTGGAAAAAAAAGCATCATTACAATATAGTTCTTTCATAGCGCGGACCTCAACGAGAGCACCATGTCAGTTGATACAATAGACAATCAATACCCTTATTGTAATCATAGAATCTATTTATGTATATATATATATAAAAGAATTTCCGAAAATTGGTCGAACGTATATTTTCCGATTATGAGCTTGCGGTTATAGTGAAGTAGCTTCACTCTAGTTATTTCAACTTACGCAATAGCCACATCTTTTATAGCTAGCAAATACTGAATAAATATTAAATGAGACATTTTCTAAGTCGTTGTATTTAACAGAAAAATCCATTTACTTGTGAGTATCGTATTAATTCAACTAAAAAATTCACGTATTCATGTATTTGTATTGGAATTATTACACATTATATGCTTTATAATATTTTTTACATTATTTTGCATATGCAGTGAATATATTTAGTAGCCAAGGGGGAAATTCCAGTATGAATTCGAACAAAGGGGGAAAATCTAGTATATACTCAATTTTCTCCCCTCAAATTAAGGGGAGAAAAATGAGTATATACTGATTTTTCCGGGCGGAAAGACTAGTATATACTCATCTTTCCGGGGGGAGAATGAGTAGGGGGAAATTCTAGTATGTGACACCGGCACTAGTCTCTTAAACGTATATTATGTTTTTTTTTTATTTATCTGTTAGAAAGGTATGATTTCATTTTAAGGAAAGTCTTAGTTAAATGATACACAGCAGAAAAGGGGGGAAATGTTAATGTCTTGAACGTTCACAAGAAATGTTTCTTAGTAAAAACATAAAAGCTTCGTAATGCGTTTCACCGGATGCGTGCGTTCTTGCATTTTTTTCTCAGGTGGTCTTTTTTAAGTTATGGTAGTAGAATGCAGAAGAAACAAAGCTTGCTTGAATGACATATTACTCATAGTGCAGGAATATGGGGCGAAGGACATTTTTTTAGCGAAAATGATTTTTTTCGTGAGGGACATTTAAGCGTGAGAAATGTGTACATTTTAGCGAATTAAAATTAAGTTACCTGTTAAATATTGATGGACAATTTAGCGAATCATAATTCAGTGCAATAAATCAATATGTGCTCTTAATTATATAAAAATATGAACTTTATATTTAGAAAAAAAATGTATCATATTGAGGCTCGAAAGAGTTTTGTAGACAATTTAATGGGTGTTTCTCTAAATAGAGCTATTGGAATTCACAACGAGCTTGTTTCAAAGGTACCGCAATGAAGAAAGTGCGAGGGAACACTTTTAGAGCTCTTGTTTTCAAGTATGAGACAAAAACCGAGTTATAACGCTCTGCTGTCTTGCATTTGTTGTGCTGATATTGTGCTTTCGATTTATTGTATTTTTTAAATTTCATTAATCTGTTGAACTAGTGATTCATTTTAAAATTGTCCTTTTAAATAAACGTATTAAAAATTATCCGGATCCAAATTTTTCTTCCACCTCCCCAGCAGGGAGCAACATGCAGAGCACGGTGAACGGAGAATGGAGGATCTGTCGCTAAAATGTCAATCTATTTTTTCCAATTTCGCTAAAATATCCTTGAAGGTTTCGCTAAAATGTACACATTTTTGTCGCCAAAACTTCCTCGTTTTTTCGCTAAAATGTCCCTCCGTTTCGCAAAAATGTCAATCGACGAGAATATGAGTAGTGCAAAATGATGATTCTACGACAATGTAGCACCATCCAACTGAATGGTGCAGTGGCGTCAGGTCATGTACTTGCAAAATAACCAAAATATCTAAAGTGGAAATCCATAAGAAATGAAGAGGTTTGGAGTGAATGTACATGAGACAAAGTCTATATTAGCATAGCATTTTCAGATTAGACGGATTAGAGCATCTTATTTTAGACCGCGTGTATCACTTTCCGACGAATCTTACATAAATAATTGTTGAATTTCAATTTCGTGTATAACCAACTCCGTATATATATTGAGATTTTTAACGTTTTTGTCTTTAGTATAAAGCAGTTTTCTCCTACTATTGGTGTTTTTCGCCTCCAGTCTTGAATCCATATGCTGTTCCAAACGTACCACCTAATTAGATGCTTCCATTTACTTTTGCTTCTAGTGCTTATTGCTTTAATTATAGTCAAACTGCATGGATACTAGCTTTCAAATTGCTTTGCTTTAATTGTCATTATTTTTATGTATTTTATTGCATGGAAATTGTTATTATTTATCCATTGTATGTGCTATGTGTTGTATTGTCTTAATGTATGTTATGTGTGTCTTAACTGCTTTATTGTTTTATATTTATGCTCTGTGTGTCTTATGATTGCTTTATGCCATTTGTGTTTTATTTATGCATGTATTTTGTTTTATATTCGATAAAAAGCTCTAAAGAGCTTATGTTTATTGTTGTAATTTTAACCGAATTTCAAATAAATCTTTCTTATCTTATCTTATCTTATCTTATGACACATGTATTCTACACAGGTGTTATGACCCACTGGATTACTGCTCAGAGTGTTCGGAGTCGGCGTCCAGAAGCTATAATTGAGCACCACCCATTTTTTATCATTGGGTTTACTTTTGTCAGCGAAAAAGTGAGTAACTTGGGATGTAATAAAAAAAAATATATCATGGCCGACGATTTTCTGCATGGATGATCGTGAAATTTACTGCTGGGTAACTTTAGAAATATATGAGAAAAATTTCTTATAGATTATATTTTCTGTTAGTAGCAGGAGTTGAAATTCAGCCATGCTTCTTTTGTTTACTATAGCACAGCAACAATCCGGCACAAGAATGAATGATCATTTTATCGGATGCAATGAAACTTTCATAAAGTTTGGCGACAATCGGCGATTATTTTTCATTTTAATCATCATTTCCTTTAACATTGTAAATGCATACAATATTTTTTTATTGATCTTCTATATTGAAGTAACATAGCCAAAAGGATTACTTAAGTAATCACTGGTTTTGTTGGCTTCAATGATTCTAGCAGCGGAAAAAAAATGAGAACTTGAGTAATGGAAGAAGGAAAAATCAGTTTATGATTGAAAATTGATGAACTGCGTGATATCCAATCTTTTATAGCATATGTGACATTTCTGTGATTAATACTTTGATTGAAATAGACAACTCTTTTGTTGTTCTTAAATTGACTCTAGCGCCACATGTTATTCTATGTTATGATATATTTTAGCAGGGGAAATAACTCTAGATCAAGTTTATACTTAATTGAATGAGCCAAAAATGAAAGCGCTAATTAAGTGGGGCGAATTTTGACATTTGTGATTATAATTCTGAAACTAAACCTTTTTGACACAATTTCACAATTTGTTACTAACATATCATAAACCATTATTGACCCACATTTTCGGATAGGAAATCAATAGATAGACTATCCGTCACTAGTCGGATTTTTATAACCTTAAGGTAAGAAAGAATGTCACGAGAAAATGCCAAAATTTTCCATTTTTAAATGACTTTATCAGTGGCGGATCCAGACTTTCTGCTAAGGGGGGCCCGACCAATATTTTGTTTTCAACAGGGGGCCCGGAACCCAATTCCTTAAAAAAACCCTAGGAATTTTAAATATTTTCCGACCTAGGGGGAGGGCGGAGGGGGCGGGCCCACCCCTAAATCCGCCACTGTTTATGGGGAAATCAAACATTTATTGACCTTAACCACACTGTGTTACAACTGATAAGTAATGCATTTAAACTACACCATACATGTACAAGAATGAGTGCACAACAAGATCAGGTGAATAACGTATCTTGCAAGTTTGGTTGGAATCTGACTTATAGCTATGATGGAGTTGAGGATTAACTAACCAGAATAAGAAATGAGCAACTTTGGCTCCCTGAACTTCTTAAATATGAAAAAATCAAAATTCTAAGTATCAGGTGCACATCTTCACTAGATGAAAAACATATCCTGAAAGTTTGGTTGGTATTGGACAAGCAGTTTTAAAGGAATTGTGGATTCAAAAACGGATATACTCACAAATGAGCAATTTTGGCTCCGTGAGCCTCTAAAATCTGTAAAATCAAAATTTCAATTATCAGGTGCACATCTACACTAGATGAACAACATATCCTGAAAGTTTGGTTGGAATTGGATTTCANTTTTTCCTTTTACATGTGTAAGGGCTTACGAATAAAGACATCGACTCGGTATATATATAATGGGGTAATAACAAAATTGTCAAGCTCCGAAGTCCGTGAGGCAAAAAAACAAAGCAGATGGAAATTCACTGGGAAACTGTGATAGAGAAAAGATTCAAGTAAAAAAGTCCGAATTAAAGAAGAAATTTCTAATCGGATTTGTGTTGTACATCTATAGAATGAAATAAATGCAGGTTCCCGAATCTTCAGCACTTTATGTGAAAAAGTCAATATTATATGAAATGTTCTATGTACAAACAAAATGGAATGCAGAGCCGTGGAACAAAAGCTTTACTGAATTATGCCAGCAAACATGATACATATGGAATAAATTCAAATGTTCCATAATGTGAAGAAAATTTCGTGCATGCAAATATGAAATATAAATAGTTTACTAAGAATCATTCATCTTGTGTCTATACTTTCAACATAATTTTTAATTTTCACAAATGTTGGCACATTCACCTGAACAAGACATTTTTCATTTTTTCAACTTTGGTGATACACAAGAACCCNTAAAAAAATTGATGGGTGTTCCATGGAACACTTGTGTCGCCTGCACTACAGAAGAACGATTTTTGGCCAAGCGAACCTCTAAAATCTGTAAAATCAAGATTTTAAGTATCAGGTGCACAATTAAATCAAGTGATCAACAAATTCTGGAAGATTTGTTGGAATATGACTTATAGTTTTGAAAGAATACCACATTTTCAAACTTAATTAACAAATGAGCTATTTTGGCTCAGTGAACCTCTAAAATCTGTAAAATAAAAATATATATAACAGATGCACAACAAGATCAGGTGAACAACGTATCTTGCAAGTTTGGTTGGAATCTGACTTATAGCTATGATGGAGTTGAGGATTAACTAACCAGAATAA
>MJUU01000551.1:2784-44119 GCA_002080025.1 Modiolus philippinarum | reverse complement strand
AGAAGACTACCGACTAACATGTAACGAAAATCACCTGTAAAAATCATGCTCAATCTTGAACTTAATCCAAAAAGAAAACAAAACATTTGTATACTGTACTGTGCAACAGTGTAATTTCAAAAAACTGTAACTGTCCTTTTACAAACTAGCGCTGGTGAGAAGCAACGTCAGTTCCTTGAACAAAAAATTATTCATTTTCTAGGGACTGTTCGACCCTTTGGCAGGAATGTTAAGAAACAGTCCATTTTATGATTTTACTTTTTTGAAATTACACTATTGCACAGTACAGTATACAAATGTTTTGTTTTCTTTTTGGATTAAGTTCAAGATTGAGCATGATTTTTACAGGTGATTTTCGTTACATGTTAGTCGGTTGTCTTCTCTTGTATCCTCCACACCCTTTTCCATTTTTCTGTCCCGGTTGCCCCTAGAAGAAGGCCGTACTGGCCGAAACGTTGGGCACAGTTTCCTTTTAACCCGTTCTGGATATTTTAGCTGTTTTTAGTGTGTATATTTTTGTTTAATTTTACCTTTTAATTGTGGCCTACCTTACCATTTTTAATTGGTTTATTTCTTTTTTTTAGGGGGGGGGGTCTTTTTGCACAAAGAAGTATGCTGCTGCTCCCGAAATTGAGTAAGTTAGGCTTAAACGACATGGCCAAAAAAAGGAAACTCAATATTGCTAAATTACATGTACCATACAGAAGCAAACATCGTATTTATTTTCGGCGCTGATAAAAGCTTAATACGAAAAGGTATTTTACTATAACTCAGGCATTTAAATATTTTGTGCATTTGTTTGAAGAGCCAGTTCATGTAAACAGAAACTTATGTTTCTTAGTCACGATATATATTTAGACCTGAATACGTCTGTTGCATAGTCCTTGAACCTATTAATGGTTAAAAAAATGATGAGTCTGCGATTTGACGAAATGTTTTATGAAATTAACAATATCTAAAGCACGATGTCATTGAACACAATCAGATATCCTGAATTAAATCTGTATTTTCATAATCCAAGGTCAAATTCCTGAAAGCTTATCTGAATTATTAAAAACTTCAATTTTAGAAGGACAATGGGGTCGTGGTATAAATCAGTTAACCCAATAGGGCTAGCGCCCTCGGTGTTTAAACTTAAGTTTAATATGTTAAACCTGATTCTGAAACTGAATATGAAGGATAAATGTTTTACGTAAATAATGGCTACTTTATCTTTTAGGTGTTACATGGTTTTGAGAAATGGGAAAATTGATGAAAAGAATTAGTAAATTAGGAAAACATTACTGAAGTCATTTGAAAAAAAAACAGTATTGATGTCTTTGAACACGAGTCTATTAATTATCCCAGTGATAAAACTTTCCATATAAACTGCTACATGACACATATGAAAGAAACTATTTTGCTTGAAAAAATGTAAGTTTGCTCATGGGTCTTATCTTCTTGGTATCCTTTTGTTTGTCTTGAATTGATACTGGTTTTTGTTTACTGCCAAAATAACAAGGATACTAATTGTGTATCCTCCAAATGAATTAAATCTCCTTGAAAACTTATCTGTCTGTCCGTTAAAAGTTTTTCCGCACAACTTCTCTGAAACTTCCAAGCACAATTCAATGAAACACATGTAGTTGTGCATATAACCACGAAATTTTGATTATGGCCACTTTTCCTTGAATTTATTTCCTTCAACATATCAGTTACGCGAATACACTAAACTTTCTCAAAAACTAAAATTGGCACTTGAATGAAATTTTAACAGATTTTGACAAGTTTTGTAGGTCAAAATTCATTGCATAGCACATCTTGAACCAAACTTAACTAACATCTATTTAGAATGGCATTTATTTTTTATACTTTTGTAGCAAACAAAGTGGTATCGATGTCTTTCGAGAAGTACCATTGTCCAAAAACAT
The DNA here is from genome assembly GCA_002080025.1 of Modiolus philippinarum. Taxonomy (NCBI): domain Eukaryota; kingdom Metazoa; phylum Mollusca; class Bivalvia; order Mytilida; family Modiolidae; genus Modiolus; species Modiolus philippinarum. Next base: position 42,209 of record MJUU01000551.1, on the reverse strand, counting down.
TGTAAAATTGCTCAACTGGACCCATTAGACTTTTTAAAGTCCTGTTCGACAGCTAATATGTAAGCAAACATACAAATTTGTCATATTTCATTTTATTCCTAGATAGTACACGTACAAAACCATACCTTTCACGACTTCTGACAACATTTGAGCATATTTTGAAAATTGCCAGCATAAATTCACGACTAAATGATCATATTTCCTTTCAGAAATGTTTGCCCTTTCGTCCAATAAAATTGCCATGATCCTAATGTGAGAGCTCGTCATTGCGACTTTACGAGAATTGGAATGCATGAATTGTATACTATGCATCTTTGAACTGAGATATTTGACTAAAAGCCTTACATAACAGGTTGTCAGCGCAATGCCCCTTAAACTGCTCACTAATGCAATGAAACTGGAGATACAGCCGAGGCCCGTCTCAGTTATATCTTTCCCTTTACGAGTATCAAAATAAGTACAAATTAGCCTTCGGTCTGTCTTCACCTCGGAAACATGGGAGACATCGTTTCAGAATGCAAAAACTGTAACAGACATTTGAATTATTTGGGGTTTTCTTTTTTTTCTAATAACGGAATTGCATAGTTTTAATTCAGGTTTTATGCATTGTATTTTCTATTCTCTATTCTCAAATAAGTTCTCTATAATGTCCCCAAAGCATTTACATTAACATTTTAGTATGTTTGATTTTGTTTGGGTGACTATCAATAATTGCCATGTAGATTTCAGCTCCATCGGAACTTTGATGTCGTAGAAACTTAGAAACAATTATGCCCCTCGAGAAAAAGTCATTACGGTACTGATTTTTGTCTCGCCTGCCACGAAAGTCGAGGAAGCGAGACAAAGTGATCCTAATTCTGTAGTCGGCGTCAACAATCAGGTTAACCCTAGAACCAAAATCTTTAAAGATGTCCTAAATACCATAAATGTATATAGAATCGCTTGAAAATTGGTCAAAGGCTAATTTATTGTCCAAAGATTGTATCCATGACAATATTAAAAAGATAATCCCAATTTTTCCGTATTTTGTCATTAGTTAGATTCAGTTTTTTTTTTTTTTTTCACCATATCTCAGCACGTACATGCCATCGACAGACGATAATTGGTATGTGGTTTCATCTTTTGCAGTAACCAAATTTCTTTTCCCAATTTTGAAGTACACGGACATGTGTGACGCAATTCTCAAATGAAAGTGCAGAACATGTAAAACATTCAATACTTTTGAAATCGATACCACACGTTTAATGAAAACAAAATGAATATACCGTAACATACAGATCAACGACATAGCGATACTTCCGTACTGATAGTAGTAATTACGTTAGCTATGTACAACCAGTGCAAATAGAGGTGATACAAATCAGCAATGCAAATGAAAATCAATAAAGACGTACCATTTGTGACAATCATTGTAATTTTTTGAAACAATTTACTAAATTTGGGAGGGGGCTAGCAACATAAAACATCTGGCTCTAAATGTGCCAATATTTTACAAAGAAATTTTAATATTATTTTCAGTTTTATTTATTTTTTTTTTCATAGTTTTTTAAGTAATGTGCCATGAATTTTAATTGGTTTTGAGTTTGCGTTAGAAATTAAGTAATAAAACATATTTTTCAATATCAAGTGTGACGGATGGAACATGTGAAGCAGGACATGCTAACCCTTCCGTAGCTCCTGATCACTCTTCTGTTTTCTTGTCAGATAACTTTTAAATACAACAAAAATGTATGTATTATTTAAATTATTAAGATTATTAAATGCATATCACTCCAAATATATATTACGGTTATGGTGTACTAGTTCAATATTTTATCATTTCATTCTGGTAATTTCAAAATTTCAAAATTTTATTCTGACAACCTGTTTATATTGCACATATCTCACTATTTTATACTGCCAAGTTTTACTGCAATTGATTCGATGTATGTAGTGTGTTTGTTTATATGTTGTGATTGTCTTCTTTGGTCTCTTTGTAGGGTAACGTATGGCAACTTTCCCAGTTTGTTTTATTTATATCTGTTGACGGTTTACCATCCACGACTCGAAGGCAAGATGTAGCATTTCTCGACATCTAGAAATGAATTCCACTGGAGGCCGTCTTGAACTTACCATGAACTTACCATGAAGTTCATTTTTCTCCATATTTTATCGCTGTTTATGTAATCGCTACAAAGTGGAATATTATTGTAAGTAAGATAGAAACACCTTGTTGTCTTACAAACCCAATTTTTACCAAACAAACTGTATCATTTAAATTACAAAATTTATTTGACCTATTGACAAAACAAGAAATATACAAATAACTAAATACCGAAGTTCCTGCGCATTTCGACAACTTATGTCTCATCAGTGCAGATAAAATATAAACGTTTGGAAGACCAGAAAATCGAAGATATTAAAACACTGATAGAGAACAAATAACCAATATGATCTAAATGTAAATTAGTAAAGGACAGAGCTTTACATGAGGGAGATACTCCTTAGTTTTCAACAAAAATTACAAAAAATTAAATATTACAATGTTTCAAATATAATCGGCTTTCGGGTCAGCACCGAAGTACTGACTACTGGGCTGGTGAATACCCTCGGGGACTAACAGTCCACAAATTGTGCTAAAATTTTCACCTGAATGCCATGATGTTCAAAGTTACTTTTTAAGAGTATGACTGCGATTATCATTTTAATGGTATCTTAACGTAGTTCCTATGACTCTGTAAGCTTGTATGTCTACGTTTGTCTAACGTCAAAGACTAAACTTTGTCATTGTTTGAAAAGAAGAAAAGGCATGTTTAAAACGTATCTTCTGTTCTAGGCAAATAATTCAAAAGGATGTAATGACATGACTTCCTAATTTTCATTAGTACAAATGATTAATTCAACAATATTTTGTATGTTATAATGAAATATTATTATACACCAGTAATATAAATTTGTAATTGTACAACTTAAAATACGTAATCATGCAGTCATTAAGTCAGTATTATATGTGTTAAGTCTCCTATTCTTAACTTAGTTCTACTATCAAACTTAAGAAGAAGTCATTCTCTAGTAATACTATAAGATACTATATAACTCATACAGCCAGTCAGCAACAAAGGCTTGAGTTCTTATGATATCCTAAAGCTTAACAGCGATTATATATCCTCGTAAAATAGTTATATCTTTTATCTCAAAAATGTGCAATAAATACCCAAAGTGCATAAAAACGGGAAATTTCGTTATACTGTACACGTGTTTCAAGGAGTAACCTCTCATCAGCAGCATTGGAATCAAACAATAATGAAAGCCATTATTTAAAAGTAGTGAAAAAAGAAGTACTCATTACCAAACATTTCAAAATAGGAGGCCAAAATCATTACTAAAGACATCTACCGAGTACTTTACACGGAATGAAGCCTTAGTTAAAAGTCATATTAATTGTCATCAAACAGAACTTCATATTTTCATACAATTTTCCTTCTATTTTATCTTTTTGCTATAATCAAAATGAAGCATTTCTTTCTAAAAAAAATAAAATGTTTTTCATCATTGAATGTCATAGTGATAAAGTGTGTGGTGGAACATTTAAGTTTACAAACAACTTTTTTGACAACAATAACTTTGTTCTATCATTGTCTTCTTGTTTGTACCTTATACAAAGGAATAATTATAGCTTTGAATGTTTTGACAAGACTCGGTACTATTTTACAAATAAGAAATAACATATCTTTATCACTCAAGATAAAGAAATGCTTTTACTACTACAAACAGATAGGTAGTCAAATTTTATATAAAAAAGAAAATAAGTTTCTCTGATAACATTATATTTTTAGCATTAATGGAAAAGTGTTCTCCGTTTTTATTTGTTTAACAACTATTTGCTGTTCCTTCGATCTGTCATTGAACAAAATTTTGTTGGCTTTTCTGAATTCTGAACTTGTTATTCTCTAGTTATTTAACAGAGCAAAAACACTGTTCCAACAACTGTTTAGTCAGGAATTCGTTCATTCTATGTTAATTCAATCCCTCAAGAAATTCTATGGCCGACAAGGTTACATCACTGAAAGATATGACATGTCAGTGTCCAAAATGAAAGCGGACATATTCAGCTAGATTCACGTCTTCCCGGATTTGACTATGCTGATTTTGACCCTTTCCTGGATTGACTCAATTACAGTGTGACGGGTGCTGCTAACAGGGCAGAGTATGTTTACACTTCTGGGGTACCTAATGTCACTTATATTTTCAATGGAGTTCACACTGTGAGTGCATTGTCTTTGAATGTTTTGCTTTTTTTTATTTCTGTGCCTTGTAGCTGTCTGGCGACATTGTTTTCTGTGTTTTTGCCATGTCTTTGGACTTGGATTTTTGTAAATACTACTCCTTTGTTCCTTCGGTATTCTACTTCCGTTGTTGTTCTACACTTCTTCTTCCTTTTTTCATCTTCCAATAATTCTTGTCCGAGCAATTATTTTGAAATGGCTGATCATAAATGGAATCATTTCAAGCTTTGCAAAAAATTCGACCACCATCTTAAATTGTATGCCGTGCGTTTAAAATTTTGCAAAACGGTCGCCATTTCCAAAATAGCCACAAAAAAATACGTCAAATTTCAACCTTGTCTCCTTTCTACTAAAATTGATTTCTAGGTAGATTTTGATGTTGCGAATGAGATGGAAATGTCAAATTGGCGGTCTGGGATGACATCGGCTATTGCTCGCGATTGCAAATGTAGTTCCTTTTTTTCTTCCACGTATTTTGTCCGGGCGATTGTTTTGAAATGACTAAATGAAATGACATCAAACTTCGCACTCAATTAGACAACCATCTGAAGTAGATGTTGTGCATTAAAATATTTCAAAAGGCCGCAAATGCAAAGATGGCTGCCATTTTATGTTCAAAAATTTAGCTTCCAATATCTCAGGAATTGCTTTACAGAATTTGTTCATATTTTGCATAAATGTTTAGTGAGATAAGAGGAAGAAATTTGTGCGGAATAAACTTTTCAAAATGGCTTCCATTTTCAAAGATAGCGCCAAGGAGCGTAAACAATTCCAATTTGGTCCGATTTCGACGAAAATTGGTTTCTTGTTTTGATTTCTTATTTCAAATAGATTGAAGATCTTGCGCGAAATCAATAGACATACAGCCTTAAAAATAACTCTTAAGGTATTGATACCGCACAAGGTAGATAGGGTTTATATTACACCAAAATTCAAAAAGAATCTTGCATGGTTCTACAAAAGTCAAGATTCTTGCAGCAAATAGAAGTGTTATAGCTTTAGTAAACATGTTATAATTGAGTTTTGACGGTAGTCCCAAAATTTCCTACAGCAAATGGAATACTTGACCAAGGAACGCCCGGGTTTCCTGGCAAAAGACATTTATTTATGCTCGGTATGCGCATTGATTTTGAAACACAATATTTTCAATAGAAAACATTAAGGGGTAGTGAAGCGGTTTCGCGGTTGGTATTTAAGTAGAAACGGGTTTGAAAATCAGTATCGAGGTTTGGGCAGTGACCAACGCACAAGTACGATATTTGGAGTATTATTTTATTATTGTAATTTTGTAAAATTATTTTGCTAATTTTTGTAATATTTGAATTTTTTTTTGTATTTTGTAGATTTATATATGCAGTATTTGATCTGTTAATTTGAGTGATAGAACATTATAGAGACATTCCAATCTATGTATATTATTGATTAAATTGAGATGGTCACTGCGCCTTACAGTACCTAAGTATAGAGTTGTTATTTATTTAAGAAAGAAGTAATGAGGTGTTTACATATTTGAATGTGCTCAAATATGAAAACGTAACAAAATCAGGAAAGTTAAGAACATAAATGCTTTATGTTCGTTTGAACGAAGTGAATTAGAACATATTTTTAATTAACCTACGTTCGTAAAATAGTACATTAAGTTCCGGAAACTTTAGTATTCCTGATGAAAACGGGATTTTAAAGTGTTGAGAGCAAAATAAATTTGAGGAATCTTTGGTTAGATTTCAAAATCACAAATGGTTCTTAGCTATCTATGTATTTTAATGCAAAAACTCCGTTGCTGCAAGAAACTCGAGTCTAAATAAGAGAACACAGGGTGACCTCCCACCAAACACAAGACCTCTGTTCTCCGACCTTTGGTTAACTTCGTCATTTTTCAAGATTTTTCCAATTTTGCTTTAATTTTGGAAATGCTTCAATTATATCGATTCGACATTTTGTTCAAGTCTGTCACCAAATCCGCCAACAACCCTAATAACCGAACATTTATCACAATTCAATTCGCCAATAAAGGCTTGAATGCTATAAATCTTGCTAACATTCTACACAGTAAAACAGTGACATCAAACATTCCTCTTTATTTTAATGATCAATCACTTCCACGTATCTCATATTCCTATACTAAACCAATTGCAACTTCCATTTTCAATTACAAATGGGTATTGCGTGACTTCCAAATTGATTCCTTTAAAGCTAAACCACCTGATTTTGCTTGCTCCTCTTTCCCATTCAATTATAGTCCGGCTAGACACGTTATAACTTTTGACCTAGATATCGTAGACAACCTCAAGCTACGAGATATCTTCTCAAAAGGTCCCAAATTTCGTGAGCCCAGCACATAAACTGAAAGCACAACTTCAAGATTTTGATGGATGCAGTTGAAGACTATGCTAGGAAGTTGGCAAAGAAAGAGAAAGAGGACGTTGAGACCTTGTCCGACTGGATCAGGTCCATAAAGTCATTAATTGTAAATCGCATGCGGCGCTTAAAAACATCTATGAAATCCAGAAATCCCAGTATATTTGAAGATCCCCTTGTAGTAAGAACTCTGTCCAAGCTCCATGAAAATTACGTCATTGTCCCTGCAGTCAAAGCTTCTAACAGCATACTGTTTGTGTGTATGAAACACTATCTCCACTGCCTTCTGAAGGAGGTGGGCATCGACAGTTCATCTGGAAACCCTACTTATAACCCTACTACAATATCGAGGGATGAGATTGTTAAAAATCACACTTCAGTGTAAGCATCATTTGGCATAAAAGCTAATGATGAAAACAATCAACTCCCTTAACATAAGGCTTAGCCTTGTTTCTCAATCCAACTTTCTTTGTTATTGTGTTTGTAATATGTGCTGTCATTGTTGTTGTTGAATAAAGTTTAAACTAATCAACTCCCCTACATCTACTGGGTACCTAAACTTCATAAGAATCCATACAAACAGATATTCATTGCCGGGTCTTCCAGATGCACCACTAATCCTCTTTCAGAGCTCCTCACTACTTTGTTGACCACAGTCAGAGATGGCCTGAGAAATTACTGTAATAAAGCTTACTCCGCAAGCGATGTGAATCAAATGTGGATTTTTAAAGATTCAAAAGATCTCCTTGGACAGCTATCTTCAACCAGTCTTACCCATTGCCATAGCATTCAAACTTTTGACTTTTCTACACTTTATACAACCCTGCCACACAATAAACTGGAAACAGTAATTGCAGATTTATTACATCAATGTTTCTGCACAAAAAATGGAGAACGCAGATACACCTATTTAGTTATAGCGGAAGACAAGACATATTTTGTAAAGAACCACACTGATTCAAACAAGAAGTACACTGAGACTCACGTTATCAAAATGTTAGAATTTTTGATCGACAATATTTTTGTCGAATTCGGAGGTCGTGTTTTCCAACAGACAATAGGGATTCCTATGGGAACAAACTGTGCGCCGCTTTAGGCTGACCTTTTCCTTTACTCGTACAAGGCCAAGTTTTTACAAGGGCTTATCCAAAGAATAAGTTGGCATTCGGAATCATATATTCTACCTTTGCAGCTCACCTTACCAACACATTATCATACATATCATATAGAGCTGCGTGCAAAACTATTATCTATATACCTTATGTGTCTTACCTCTTGCAAGCAACCTTATCCTTCTTCTATCTATTTCCTACCCACATAATGTCCATCGTGTACTATGTTACAACTCTAGATTTCCTACGAGGAGGAATGACTCGGTTACCGAAAGCTATATTTTTATATAGCCTAGGTGGCCGAGTGGTCTAGGGCGCTGGACATAGTGCAGGCGGTGTTGCCAAAGATGACAACAAGCTGGGGTTCAAATCCAGCCGAAGACCTTGCTGGATTTTCCGATGTTAACAGGTTAAAAAGGTGATTTTCATCACTGTTGGCATTCGGAATCATATATTCTACCTTTGCAACTCACCTTACCAACACATTATCATACATATCATACAGAGCTGCGTGCAACACTATTATCTATATACCTTATGTGTCTTACCTCTTGCAACCTTATCCTTCTTCTATCTATTTCCTACCCACCTAATGTCCATCGTGTGCTATGTTACAACTCTAGATTTCCTACGAGGAGGAATGACTCGGTTACCGAAAGCTATATTTTTACATATCCTAGGTGGCCAAGTGGTCTAGGGCGCTGGACATAGTGCAGGCGGTGTTGCCATAGATGACAACAAGCAGGGGTTCAAATCCAGCCGAAGACCTTGCTGGATTTTCCGATGTTAACAGGTTAAAAAGGTGATTTTCATCACTGTTGGCATTCGGAATCATATATTCTACCTTTGCAGCTCACCTTACCAACACATTATCATACATATCATATAGAGCTGCGTGCAACACTATTATCTATATCTCTTATCCAAAGAAAACAAAAACATTTAGCCCAGTACTTTAATTTCAGCTTCCGCTACATAGACGGTGTAATTTCTCTTAATAATCCTGAATTTAAGGAGAATTTACATCAGATCTATCCAAATGAGCTTGAAATTAAAGAAACAACTGAAACACCTACTTCAGCTGCGTACCTAGGTCTTTTATTGTATATTGACGAAGATGGACGTTTGAAATCTAAGCTATATGACAAGCGTGATGATTTTAATTTCCCAATTGTGAACTTCCCTTTCTTAGCAGCAATATACCTACCTCTACAGCCTATGGAGTGTACATTTCANAGTTGATTCACTGTTGGCATTCGGAATCATATATTCTACCTTTGCAGCTCACCTTACCAACACATTATCATACATATCATATAGAGCTGCGTGCAACACTATTATCTATATCTCTTATCCAAAGAAAACAATTCCTTACTGTCGAGCGTGTAGTTTGTACAATAATTTTTTAAACAGATCAAAATCACTGCCCCAAAAGCTGCTCAGTCAGGGATTTGTTCAACCTATGTTATTTTCATCCCTCAAGAATTATATGGCCGCCAACATAACATCATTGAAAAATATGACGTGCCAGTATCCCAAATGAAAGTGGACATTTTCAGCTAGATTCACGTCTTCCCGGATTTGACTACCGACTTTGACATTTTCCCGGATTGAATCACTCACAGTGTGACGGGTGCTGTAACAGAGCAGGGCATGCTTACCCTTCCGGAGCACCTGATGTCACTCTCAGTTTCACTGGAGTTCAAATTGTAAGTGCCTTTGTTTTGAATGTTGTAATTTCTGTTTTTTTCTGCTTTGTATCTGTCTAACGTCATTGGTTTTTGTGTCTAACGTCATTCTTTTCTTTGTTCTCGTTTCAGCCGTGTCTTTGGACTTCGATTTTTGTAAATTTCACTCCTTTGTTCCTTCGGTATTCTACTGCCGTTGTTTAATTTACTCAATGACTTTGTTACGACACTTATTGTCGACCATGTTCATATTAGAGCCAGCGTACCCCCGTTTTCTTGTCATACTTTTGTAAAAACAAGATTTTTAAAACCAATATAATAAAATCATGAAACTGTGTAGGTCAAACTTGATATGAAAATCTAAATGATCTCAGTTTTCCGTCAAATCTATAGAGGAACGAACTTATTAACATGTTGAAATTTTTTATCAGATTTACTTCTTATTTCACATTTCTTTATGTACATTACTTTTTTATTTATTTACATGTATTTTACCCTTTATGCATGAAAGGAAAACGTTCAATGCTTGTACTTCTTTTTTTACCGATACAATATGTACCATACACAGACTTATACTAGATTATCATGGTACATGTCTGACGTAATTCTCAAACGAAAGTGCAAAACTTCATTATTTTGAAATCGATATCACACGATCACGGAAAACAAAATAGATATACTGTAACATAAAGATACGTACACGTGATACCGATACTTCTGTTCTGGTATTGTAGACAGAAAATAAAGCAGGGATACCGGGATGAGACCAGCTCGTCCATACCCCCAGAAGATTAAACAAGTGCAAATAGGAAATAAAATATACATTGATACAAATCAGTTATGTAAATGAAAATCATCCAGCCAATGACACACCTGTAAAAGGTTTACATTTCCGACGAAGTGCAATTATTTTACATTATACTTTTGGAGGGGGGCTAGCAACAAGTAACACCGTGCTGTAGGTGTACTGATATTGATTAATGAAGCCCATAACAGCTTTATTTTATATTTCTATTTATTTTATTTAAAGTAACATGCAAAATGGAATTATTAATTTGTTTTTCTTCGGGTGGGTTAGAAAATGACAATAATCAATCAGCTACCTAGCAGATATTTGATCATCCTATTCTTGCTTGTAGTGGGATAGTTGCCACATGTAGAGCTGGTCGTGCTACTCCTTCTTCGGTTTCTGATGACAGTTCTGTTTTCTTGTTAGTTAGCTTTTTAAGGTAACAATTCTTAAACAATTATAGTTATGTTTTTATTTTTGAAATGCCTATCTCTTCCAATACATATATTTACAAATACATTGTAGTCAGATTAAAACACATTGTTGTAAAAACCCATTTTTACGAAACTAACTGTTTTAGGTTAAAATACAAAAAATCCTCGATCTATTGACAAAACAAGAAATATATTGATTCATTCATTTTTTTAAATTTTTTGGGCATTTGGGGCTTGTAAGGTTCCTCGCTGTGTTGAAGACCGTACGGTGAATCCCAGATGTTTTGTTTTGGGTTGTCTTAAACTGGAAATGGGATGTTGTCTCCTCGACATTTACTAAATTTCATTTCTTCTTTCATATGAACATATGCCAAAAATGTCACTTCAATCCTCTAATGATCAAAGTTACTTTTCGAATAGTTCTGAAAAGTATTATCACTGTAATGAATATGTAATGAATATGCATCTCAATTTTGTGTCTATGAAACCGCAAGCTTGTAGTGTCTGTGTTTGTTTAATGTAAAAAAAAAACTAAAAATTACACTTTATCATCATTTGAAAAGAAGATAAAGCATGTTTAAAGCATAACTTCTGTTCTCAATAAACACTTCAAAGGGGTGGAATGACATTACTTCCTTATTTAGTACAGCATGACTAAGTCAACATTCTTTCTATTATGTCATAATGCACAGACAGATTTGATCTTATGATCCAAGGTTTTGTGTGCACCGCCCCCTTCAATCGCAAAAAGAAATAAATTTCAAGGGTAAAATAGGCATTTTGGTAATAACGTAAAATTTTCGAGCATTGATGCGATTTTCTTTCCGATTTCAATTCCTCTCACTTAAAATCCACCATCGATCCACCCCTAATATTTATTTAATGGCTAAACTTGAAATACACAAGTGATAAAATCCTGAATTGAATATTAATAATTTCTAGTATCATTTAACATATGTTTAGCACAGGCTTGGAGACGGTATTTTGATTCATATCAACGCCTATAAAATGTCTTGACGATAATTACATTTTTAATGCTTCATGTTATTAAGGTCTTTCACCTCAGTGTGAAAGACCTTACTGTTATTCTTCGGATTATTTTTTTTTATTCTTTTTCTTCCGCCGCAACCGCTGTAAAAAAAACTACGGGACATATCATTTTGACTCTTGGTGTTACTGCGCGACTTCAAAACTCAGTCAAGCATATCGATCTATTTTTAGTAACGGAGTTATCTCCCCAAACACGGTTTATCTTGTTAGCAGATCTCCTCATAAACCGTAACCGATATCAAAATTCTGAATGGGGGAAAATGTTTGATTCATCCTCAGGATGATTTATCACGCAAAAAAATATTTTTGGATCGCGACCCCGGTTACGCGTTTTTGGCTCCTAAATATGCAAATTTCTCAAAGTTGTCGGATTTCCACCAAATTTAGTTTCCAGGTAGCTTTCATCATCCTGATAACAAATCTGGGGTCAAAATTTTTTTTTCGTCCGCCATTTTCAAAATGGCCGCCATTTGAAATTTTCTTATCGCGATATCTCGGAAACGCTAAAAAATGTCTGAAAACATTATATTGCAAAAATACTTGTCTTATTGAGATCTACATTTAATTCAATAGAACAAAAACTGTGTGATGAACCGTTTTTTGAGTTATAGCCCTTGACGCGTTTTGGTAAATCAGTTTTTCGCGAATAACTTTTAAACGCTTACAGATAATATAGTAAACATATATGTTTAAAGTGATCAGTAAGAAAAGACCTTCAATTTGAGTACCAGGTTGAAGATCATCGGTGACCTTTGACCTTGACCTCTGACCTTGTTAGGGGATAAACTCAGAAACCATAAAAGATGGGTGAAAAAGTATATCAGTAAAAATGTTCAGCATGTCAAGGGTTATATTTGTTTCATTTGGACCGAAGCTCTCCGACGACTCCCTAGAGAGTTATTGCTCTTGACGCGTTTCGGAAAATGGGTTTTCACATATAAGTTCTAAACTGTTACAGATAGTATAGTCAAGTAACATATCAAATTAATCAGTAAGAAGAGACCTTCATTTTGAGCACAAGGTCAGAGATCATCAAGGTCAGAAGTCAAGGTCATAGCCAATTTTTGGGATTTTTTCAGTAAAATCACCAAAAAAGGTAAGAGATAGGTGATTAAATGTAGTTGAAAAAGTTCAAAACTCTTGTTTACATCATATTTTCGACAAGGATTGACAATAAAATCAAAATAATAACATGTAATCATGACGAAAACTGGTGAAAGACCTTGCAATTGTTCTCTGAATAAATGACTTTTTAATTCTTATAACAACTGCTGGTACCTATCGTCGATTGACAGATAAAACACGAATTTATCGATTGACCGACAATACCATTAAGTTATCGGGAGACCGATAATACCTACAATTTATCGACTGAACTGCATTTAACTATAACGTATCGACTGAACTACGTTGATTACACTTTAAAGAATTGACTTATGGACTTTTAATACCTTTAAATTGTTTACTCAATAAGCTATCGACTGAACTAATGATGTCAATAACTCATCGACAAAGCTATATTGATATGATAAATTTATTACAATAAGACAAATACACCAAAATGTGAGCTACAGTAGCAACATTCGTACATTAAGATACAATTTTCTTTCCATATTTTATTTCAGCCATGATATATGAGTATGTAGTTACAGTCTTATATGACATACCTACAAAAAAACTTAATCTGTCCATTAAAATGGCCATACAGCTTATTAAAATTAATTGCAGTTGGAGTTAGTTTTTGGCTCATACTTTAAGGAATTTTCATGACAATTTCTATTATGACGTGTTCTGTTTAGGGTTCACCCAAAGATAGCCTGGTTCCCCGTATTTCTTCGTCCGTTCATGAATCGATTTCGGCGTGTAAAATTAGATAAAAAACAAAAATGATTTTAAGTGCCTAAAATCTTAAAGTTTAAACACATGTGAAAGTAAGGAATGAAGTAAGGCAAGAACATTTGATAGTTTGAACCGAAATATATGAAATTTTTCAACATTTAAAACATAAATGGCCCATTGTTGAAGGCCTCATGGTGACTTCAAGATGAAGAACAACAATAAAACCTTTGTTGTATAAATGCTTCCTTAATTTTACCATGTATTTGTAGAGATTTTGTCACATGTACATTTACTCCATATCTTTTCATTGTTGATATAGAACTTCAGTGGTTATCATAATTAAGAGATTTCATCCTATTATTTCAGCATTAACTTCTAAATATTTATTTGATTTGGAAGAAAGACAAACGTTAAATAAAAGATTTAAAATACGTTTCTAGATTATATAGAACCGATTCAATAAATCTGTCCCCACCATCAGTTTGTGACGTGTATATCTTTTGTCAGCTTCTGTGTTAAAGAAAACACAATGTCATCAAATGAGGACGGCAACAGACAAACTATTGCATACATTCATACACAATGTAGCATTGTGTCATCTTTTTACAAAGGAACTGTCAATTATTGATGTAGAAGCAAACTATGAAACAGTCACATCATCACTGCATTTGATTGGTCAGGAAGTTCAGGTAGGGAAACATTTATTGAATCGAACCTATAACATTCCATATTTGAAAATTACTTCCAATTTGCTGTTTTAAACAGAAAATAAAATAAAACTGAAAAGTCACCGATACCTGGTAATCAAAAAGATATAATATTTTAAATGTGTTGTTTTATGAGACTTCCTTGTCACATTGCTGTGACATTTGTCATGAAAAAAATGTAAAAACCGAATAAACGACTTAATGACTTACAAGAATCCAGACATCAATTTCACACAAAAAATGTTGAATAGATTTACAATTACAAAATAATGCTCAACAGTTTCTGCCTCTGTTTCACAAAAAGAGCAGCCAGCATTATAAGTAATTTTTTTTTCGAAAGATACTGATTTGTATCAGAAATGCGGTGATTAATTCTGTATTGCTATCACTGCAATTTTGTTTTATTAGTGCCTCTTAATGGTAAGCAAAAACTATTGCTAAATCTTAAGTCAGTGACACTGCAAATTGGTACCAGCATTGAATTGTCAAGTAACAGTTAAACTATTTGTAATTTATTGTAATGTTTTAATAAAAATACCTTACTGAGGTTTAGTTGACTCAAAAAATACCTATGAATTTTTGTGAAGTATATTGCAGCGGGAGCAGGGGCAAATCATAATTGAATAAAATGTTAATGGTAATGTTTTTGTATACCAATAAAAAAATACTGAAGAAATTATAACATGGTACGAGAGCGGTTCTTGTGCCATCTAGCTTGTGTTATCCTGCGAATAGATGAAATATAAGTTAATCTGTTCATGTAATGTACTGCTGTTTATCGCCAGAATACGCCTTTTGTGTCTCTAAATATTTATCTTAAGATAAAATTTTACAAATTACATAACTGTACAGAAAGATCAGCTATTTTTATTTGACTAGTCAAAATAATTTCTAGACAAAAATTCACAAATCATCAATCGTCATTTAGTTGGTACCACATTTTTACACTTAAGCATTGCATCTTAGGCTTCTTCATATTTGCTATATTTGAACTAAAGAAGTTGTGTTGTTAACATAATCAAAGTACAACAATTACAGTGCATTACCCCTCTATGATTATTAATTGTTGTTAAGGTGAACACAATATTTATTGCCTATAACTTCCTTATGTATAAATCGGCATTTCACTAAATCAAAAATTGAAGTTTGGTCTGACCTACAGTATAAATAACAATGTTTGATGTTCAAATTATGAATGGATGAGAAATACCGTAGTTCGAATTTTCAAGTTCGATTCGGTCTATTACAAACTTCAGAAAACTCTTGAGTACTACCTCTCGTACTGATCGCTCATAATCAAGATATGCTCAAGTATATATTGATCCCAACTACACTAAAAGTAAAATTGTATTTTGGAGGAAAAAAAACAGAAAAGTTAGTATCGATTTATCAAGTGAATAAACAACATTTAGCCGAATTGTATGATTTGCCGTGAATGAGCAAATAATCAAAAATACTGAGTGATATCCAGTTAGATAGCTATAATGTATTGATTAATTTTCAGTGGGTGAGTTTTATTTTAGTTTTCTGCAGGTCAAATACCAACAAAACGGGAATAGAACCTTAGTATTGCTTGATCTTCATTGAAAATCAAGATGAAAAATTCCAAAAGTAGCACAATTTTTATGAAAGAAACTCAAGTATCCTCAACTTCAGTAATAGGAAATTCGATCACAAAGTAGATTTTTCATCACTTTCGAATATTTTTGTAAGTGAAAATGTGATATCCAATCAAAACTAATTAGTATGTACACCGGAGACAACTGCAGTAGAATGGAACAACTGGATACCGAATGAACAAAGGAGTGGTTTAACAAGAATCGAAGTCCAAAGACATGGCCAAAACGATGACACTGAAAACAATGACGTTAGACAGATACAAAGCACAGAAACCACAACATTCTAAACAAAGGAACTCACAGTGTGAACTTCAGTGAAAGTGAGAGTGACATCAGGTGCTCCGAAAGGGTAAGCATGTCCTGCTCTGTTAACAACACCCGTTACACTGTGAGTGAGTCAATCCAGGAAAATGTCAAAATCGGTTATTAATGGAAATGACAAAAAATAAAATCAGGATTAAGTCAAAATCGGTGATGGCAAATCCGGGAAGACGTTATTTCGAATCTAGCTGAAAATGTACAGTGCGGTGCAGACCTAACCTCCAATCCAAATTAACATGGAGAACAGTCACGAAAACAGGTCCCACAGACTTAAAACTTTCTTACAATCATGTCTGTTCTGGTCCTAGAATCATGTCTGTTCTAGCCATGGCCGCTATACTTAATGTAAAAGAGGGAATAACAGGAAACATCTACAATGGCTGCAAATTACAGTCGCATGCCACAATCTGTCAGGGAACTACACAGGAAAAACACAAACAAGACAAAAGACAAACGTAAACAACGATAGGAACTCGGGACTTCCAGACTTGGTGCATGGAAATTATATCTGTCTGTTCTAGCCAAGACAGTTCTACCTAAGTTTATTCTGCACATGACCGTTGAGAAAAACCGAAACCACTATCTTTGGGGTCTTAAAGTATGTTCGGAAATCCACACGAGGCATGAATATTGTACTAAAAATAAATAAGAATCGGAATAAATTAGACCTAAATATAAGATAACAATTAGCATGCATTCAGTGTTGATATCCATTACAAAAATCGACATTGTTAAAACATTGCTTCAGACACAGCTTTATTCAAATTTCAAACAAAAATAGAAATGAAAGATCCTCCTCAAATATAAATTATATCAAAATTTCATAAAAAATGCAACGTGCCCTTTCATCACAATATTATGAAAACTGTATGTAAAGCTCTGATATTCCGTCAAGTAGACAGAATTACCTCCCTTGCCAAATATCTGGCTGCAATACCCATGATAACGTACAGTGGGTCTAATTTTTGCTTTTTTTTTAGGTACAAGTCATTTGCAAAATCTAAACCCGTAAAATATAATACCATTGCCTAAAATTTTTACAAAATCTCAGTATAAAAAACTAAATTGACAAAAGTTACATTTCACTTTAAAACCTATTGACATATTTAGTTCAAGAATAATACGTGTTAATGTAAATTGCTTCTGAAGGTGCATCACTTTATTTCTAATTAAGAAATAGATTATTGCAAGAGGACTCTATGCGAATTAGAACATGGGCAGACCTTATATTTGTCAATATTTTATACCGAGCGACAGCGAGGTATAAAATGTAGACAAATATAAGGTCTGGCCATGTTCTAATTCGCATAGAGCCCAATTGCTAGAATCTATTTCGATTCTAATATATTTAACATTCGAAGCGGCTCTTAGAGAAAAATATTGGATTTTGCACTAGAATTGAAATATGTCGAAAAACTGCATACAAGCACACATAAACGGACATAGAGAATTCTATATCCGTTGTTTTATTAATATAAGTGGCTCATAAGCTTTTGAATTAATACAAATAATTTGTGATAAAACATATAAAATACGGATATGTTATTATCGAAGCGGGTATGAGTGTGAGTTGGTTGTATTTCTGATTGATATGACTGCTTGGTTGTTATTTTTCAAGCTAAAAAGGGAAAAGAAAGGGAATAAAACTCATATTTATAATTTTATTAACGTTAAAAATTAAAATTCTTATATTTATAGCGTAGAGCATGATATACAACATAGATAAGATTGCATAACAACAACACATTCGTTGCTAGGTTACAGTTATGTCAATTTCAGTTCGGAGTCTTAAATTTATTAACTGTTGTAAATTTCTACTATTGTCATTATTTGATGTGGATTTTTGGGTGATTTTATTCAAAACAAAATAAAAAATAAAATGAATATTGAGTGAATAAAATGTGAAATTGTACATTACAAATGTCCTTTTGTAAAAAATATACGCATGTGCCAAAAAATATTGTTGGAATTAGAACATAGCTTTGTTTCCAAAGTCAAAGAAGAGGGTCATATTAGAATAAACCTTAAATCATATGTAAAGGTTTATACATGTAATCAGAAGGAATTTTCGAAATCCCTGAGGACATTATTCTGTCCAACTTATTCAGGCCGATAAGTGATTAGTTTTTAACAAAAGAAATGGAACTCTTCATTAAACGAAACAAAAAAGGTCTACTCAGATTGTTTTCCGTAGTTACAAATTCCAAAAAGTTGTTTCTAACAGGATAATTGAATGATTTTTTAAATCATGTATTTCATTAAGGTATAGAAATAATGTAAATGTTCGCCGTTTGATTGTTAAGTTTGTAATTAGTGCGTAAATTGCGGTTTAAGTGGACTGAATTGGGTGACTATAATTCTGGATGAATGAAATATACATCTTTGGATTTTCTCCAAAATTGGCATACTGATGAATACAGTTTTGATGAATACGTGTGCAAATTTTCATTTCCGCCCTTCCACGCAATTACCCAGAATAAAACCCCAAAGTTAGTGTATTCTGCTACATACTGGCTCTATTTTTAGAAATGAAATCGAATTTACCTACATACGTCATGATTACAACTTACGAGTCAGAGGCCCATTCAGTTAATCGTAATTTGATTTTTATCTATAGTTTGTTTTAATGTATTAAATGGAAAAGTAAACATTCTACTACGGTTCCAAATAAATATTTAGATACAGAAATCTACAAACATTCCCGTTAATTTCGTATAATTTTACCATAATGGGGTACATTGATCCCTGTGAGTGCCTCGGCAGTGTTTATAAATAACATTTACCGCCAAATAATGAACACAATGGAAAATACCGCCCTCACTTATTCCTTGGATACGGGATATCATTTTGGATCTTGAAAATATACATCTTTGAAATCAATTATTTCATATTTCCCCTTCAAGATTAATCCTTTGGCTATCTTTTAATACAGAAATTGTGTCCGCCCCCGGTAATTTTTTGCCTTTTAATAATATTTTATTGTCGCCTGGTTAATTTTTGTGTGGTTGCAATGAAGACATTTGACATCAACTATAAACAATTTAACGTGCAATAGCAGACCAATTGTTAACTTTTATTTTGTAAATGTTTTTGTTTTACTAATGCATCGTTCCTTTGTGATTTATATACCCGAACAAGCTTAATATCTAGCCGTTACTATGGACCATTAACAGACGGCGTGTTCCTAAAATATGGCTGATGAAGTAGACGCCCACCTCATTAGCATGTTTAGAAGGGAGATAATTTCACACAATGACTTTTCAGACTGTATTGTGAAATGTGACATTGAACTTTTAATTGCGTATATCTTATTCGCTTTTGCTTTTACAATATTTTATTACTTCAGTGTTAAACCACCATTTTCCAAATCCAAAACGGCAAACATTAAACCCACCAAAAGTTACCCCTGATTTAGGATCAAATCCGCAGAAAATCCCCCTGTACGAAAAGTGTATGTAATCTGTCAAGTCCAGGATGCAGTTCGGTGAATGTGATGTATATATTAAATGGAAGCCAACGCATACTACGTAGTCATGGACATAAGCACTTTACTGCCCCACATCCACATGACATTTCAATTAATGGTCTTCTGTTCGTGACTATTCCACTTGGTATTCATCACATTCGTACCAAATTATATTCCTTGCCAGTTTCTCAACTTCATTCCTTCTACAAAACATGTTTAGCATCATGCGTAACTGATAGCCATTCCTAGACTGCAAATTAACAGCGATTGTTTTTGATATATATCCAACCACTGACTGTTCCAACCTGTCACCATATCAGCAAACAAACCTGATAACCGGACATTTATCAAAATTCCATTTGCCATTAAAGGCTTGGACGCTATAAATCTTGCTAAAATTCTACACAGCCAAACAGTGACATCAAACATTTCACCTTATTTCAAAGATCAATTAGTTTCGCCTTTCTCATATTTCTACACTTAACCAATTGCAACTACCATTTTTAATTACAAACGGGTGTAACGTGACTTCAAATTGATGGCTTTATAGCCACGCCACATGATTACGCCTGCCCCTTTCCCATTTCATTACAGTCCAGCTGTACACGTTATAATGTGTTCAATAGATATTGTAGACAACCTTAAACTACGAGATATCCTCTTTAATGTCCCAATTCCGTGAACCAAAACACATAAGCTGGAAATTCAACTTTAAGATTTTTATGGAAGCAGGTAATGACTGTGCTAGGAAGTGGATAAAGAAAGAGAAAAAGGACGTTCATACATTGTCCGAATGCATCAGGTTCGCAAAGTCATTAATTGTGAATCGCATCCGGAGCGTTGAAAAAACAATGAAATCCAGCATTCTAAATATAAAAATGATCTCTCGGGGTAAAACTTTTGACCAACCTCCATGAAAATTATGTCGTCGTCCCTGCAGACAAAGCTTCGAATACCCTTACTACAATATCGAGGGACGAGATTATTAAAAATCACACTTCAATTTTAGCATCCTTGGGCTTCAGAACCAATTATGAAAACAATCAACTCCCTTACATCTACTGAGTACAAAAACGTAATAAGAATCCATACAAACAGAGATTCATTGCAGGTCGTCCAGATGCACCAATAAATCCCTTTCAAAGTGCATCCTTACTTTGTTAACCACAGTCAGGGATAGCCTGACAAATTACTGTGATAAAGCTTTCATACACGAGTGGCGTGAATCAGATGTGGATTTTTAAGAATTCTAAAGATCTCCTTGCACAGTACAGCTATCCTCCACCAGTCTCACCCATTGCCATAGCATTCAAACTTTTGATTTTTTTCTACTCTTTTTACAACCCTCTCATACAATAAACTAAAAATATTTCTGCGCTAAAAGGGAGAACGTTGTTACACCTTTCAAGTAGTAGAGAAAGACATAACATATTTGGTTAAAAACCACACTGGTTCAACTAAGAAGTACACCGAGACTGATGTAATCAAGATGTCTGAATTTATAACGCCATTTTTCTTTTTCTTTTTTTTTATTTATTTGTCGAATGCGGGGACGGCGTTTCCAACAGACAATATGGATCCCTATGGTTATTAACTGTGCGCCACTTTTAGGTGACCCTTTCCTTTACTCGTATTAGGCCAAGTTTATACAAAGGTTCACACATAGAACACAAATTCATTTGTATGTTTCCTGTGTATATAATCCAAACTTTTAGGAATATTTGATCAGATCTATCCTATTGAGCTTGAAATTTTAGAAACTACTAATACTCCTACTTCAACTTCGTACCGGGATCTTGTGTTGTATATTGACTC
The DNA here is from genome assembly GCA_002080025.1 of Modiolus philippinarum. Classification (NCBI taxonomy): domain Eukaryota; kingdom Metazoa; phylum Mollusca; class Bivalvia; order Mytilida; family Modiolidae; genus Modiolus; species Modiolus philippinarum. Next base: position 20,745 of record MJUU01000551.1, on the reverse strand, counting down.
AGATGGACGTTTGAAATCTAAGCGTGATAATTTTAACTTCCCGATTAGGAACATCCCCTTTCCCAGCAGCAATACACCTACGTCTATGGCCTATGGAGCGTACATTTCACGATTGATTCGTTAATGTCGTACGCGTGCATGTAGTTTGTACAGTGATAATTTAGACAACGCAAAGCACTGTCCCAAAAGCTGGTAAGTCAGAGATTTTTTCAGCATACGTTAGTTTAATCCCCCAAGAAATTATCTGACCGTCATCATAACATAATTGAAAGATATGACGGCCAGTGTCAGTGTCTAAATGAAAGAGGACATTTTCAGGTAAATTCATGTCTTCTCGGTGTGAATTTGACCATACCGATTTTTGCTTTTTCTGGATAGACTCACTTACAGTGTGACGGGTGCTGTTAACAAAGCAGGACATGGTTACCCCTCTGAAATACCCAATGTTACTCTCAGTTTTATGGCAGTTCACACTGTTAGTGCCTTGACTTTGCATGTTGTGCTGTTATTTCTGCTTTGTAGCTCTCCAATTTTGAACCGTAAATTTTGTACTATTTAAATAGCCAGTAAAAATTATGTTTCTTGTAAAAATAGAACCAAAGCCGAACTGTACTAACAACAATATCAGGACCGTCCTTGGAAGTTGTAACGTGATAAATATAGTTGGACAGTTAATACGGGAGTTTTGAGTCGTGTTCACTCCGGAAATAAATCTATTATTATTCGTAAAAAATCAGTACATCAATACATTGAGAGGGAATCACTAATTAATGAACACTGTTGAGCTAAGGGTGGTTTATATTTAACCTATTTGTAGCGCTTCAGATTAATTGTTTTTCGTCAATTAAAAACTTAAATCATTATCATGCAGGACAATTTATAAGTACACTTCACTTTGATAAATAGTTTGTTTTATGGTGGTATATATTTATATTCAATAGGACTGGATTCCGATTATACTTCTCACTGGTATTTGAGGAGATCGCTTCCGCCTTCAATTACACGAGAGTTCCTATCTCGAAAGTCCCGTATTATAATGCCTGGACATTTAGGATTCATATACGTCAGAATACGCAAGATCTGAACTAAAAAAGGTGGGCGAACATGCTTTTTGAGTTTATTAGACTTTTCCATCGGGGATGATAATCATCAAAACAACATGTGCCACACCAACAATGTGGTTTTATACATAAAATGGTCATTAAAGGTATTTTCCAAGGGGAAATACCTTTCTTGTTTTTGTAAAATCAGATAGTTTTCTTCTTTTTAAAGCGGTGGCTTAATGGAAAGAGGTACAGCGATGAAATTTGACAGAGTTGTTGATCGTTGTTGATAGATGTGTTTTTAACCGTCTTGGATCACCACGTTATGTTGGGAGGGAGTTATTTGTGGAAACACCCCTATATATATATATATATATATATATATATATATATATAATTTGTTTTTGTAAAATAATTCGTAAAGCGTAAGAGATAGGTAATGAATTGTAATGGACAAAAAATTCTTTTGGTGTTGATGGATATTTAGGACATAAAGTGTTAATCCTCAAATGAACCATTTTTTAAGTTTTCTTAAATTTAATGTTAGCTTTTGATATGTAAATAGAATTAGAAATGTCTGATTCATAAGTTATTTTTATCAATTCTGTAATTCTGTAACAGTAGCAGTATCATATTTGTCATGATGACACTACTTGATATTTTCGTTACTACATGTCTTTTAAATGGCTGTCAATTCTAATTATTAACAAATTTATATTTATATTATATACTTTGTGAAATGTTTATCATAGGTGAAAGATAATTAGATGACATTTTAATAAAATGTTTCAGCAATCTTATCTAAATATGTAACATAATCATTATCAAAGCAAAATTTTTAGTAATTTTAGTATAAAATAAAGGGCTATGCTACGCCGAGCGGAGCATGAAACGAAAGCAGCATGTCGACCACGTGTAATTTAAATGAGTGTGGACATACTAAACAGCTTGACACAATAATTAGATGGACATAATAAAGGGCTTGACCCAGTAATTTGCTGGACACAAACTATGGAAAATAAAAATTAAATTAGCCCTTTTGATTCCTTATATAGATCAGAAATTATAAGAGGTATGTACCTTACTATAAGAGGAATCCGGAGATACCAATCCAATTATAGTCCAATAAATTTTTTTTTAAATATTTTCAAAAAACTATTTTGAACCCTTTGCCCCTTAACAGTGCAGAAAGGGTAAGAGCTATGGTAAATCTTTTGTCATACAACAAAAAGCTTACAACAAGAGGAATCCAAAGAAAAAATCTCCTTGAAATGTGATCAAAATAAAATTTCACATATCTAGAAAAATTACGATTTTTGACCACTTTGACCCCTTATAAGAGCTACAACAAATCCATTGTTTAACTACTTAAAGCTCATATCAAGAGGAATCCAAAGAAAAAAATCCAATCGAAATATGATCAAAAATGAAATTTCACATTATTTAAAAAATGCAATCATGGCCCCTTTGACCCCCTACACCAAATAAGTTGAATATTGTCGTGAGCATATATCAAGAGATTAAAAAACAAACAAAATACTCCCATCAAAATCAGGTGAAAAATAAAAATTTTAGGTAATCTGCAAATTTTCAATTTGGCCCCATTCGGCCCTTATATTTGGGAAAAGAAACAAGTTACCAAAAACCTAGAATAGTTGAGCGCTGTCTTAATTTTTCATAAGGAGTCCAATGGAAACCACATCAGAATTGGACAAAAAATGCAAACATTTTTTTTTTAGATTTGCCCAAATTTATTTCGAGAACTGTACATACTACGTTAAAGATTCTAGGGTCGATTATGTAAAAAAAACAATAATCGAAATCTTAGTTTACGCATGTGCCAAGAAACATCATACTAAAATTTGATAATAATCCGTCTACTAGAACCAATGCTGCCCAAAAACGCCGACACCAACGCCATACCATTATACGACCGCAAAAAAAAGAGAATTTAAATATTACTTTCTTTTGATACTTGGTACCATTTATCAGCCTTGTCAGGTTTTGACCAGACTGACCCTGTGAATCCGATCTGTTTTCAGAAACAGAATTGTCTTAGAAATTGTAAGCAGCTCTACAGCTGTTACAGATAGCTAATTAAATGTGACAAAGAAAACGTGTATCTCTTTTCATTTCTTACTTTGGGTCCAAAATAATAAGACCAACTGTTATGGCTTGATAGACCAAAAACACATTTTTTGTGAATGATGTAGGTGTTATATTAATAGCTTTCTTTGCAGATAAAGAGGACTTTCCATTCAAAAAAGTATTAAGTAGGACTTGACCTTTGAATGAGGTTAATGTCAATGTCAAAGAAAACGACTGTACTTGACGTTTAAATTATCAAAAATAGATACATATGAAGCTTAGAATGTTTGTTTAATTAAAATGATAGTTGTATAAAAAAAAGAATAAGCCAGTTTGTTAGGACAATCAATGATGAGAACATAATGACGCAACTTTGGAAAATACCTATCAATTGTTCTTGGAACAATTGACATTCTAGTTATATTAGCATTTGGTTATGTATTGAAGAGATGATAATATAGGGTTATTGCATGAATATTGGGAATATTGTTCCGAGTAGAATTTTATATAGGGTTATACATTCTACGAGGGATAATATATCCTAATATTCATGCAACAACCCCTTACTTAATGTAAAGCAATGCTACAATTTCTGTTAACTGTTTTCAATGACGTCATGTAATTTTAGTCATATTTATTGCACGCTTACTTTTGGTTGTTTTCTGTTACACTGACGTCTGTCAAAATCAAAAGGAGCCATTAAGAAGACACCTTCTAGAAATAAATCCCCCTGCGAAGGGGGGATCCAATGACAACTCAACTGCGTCTATTGAAGCGAACATGTTGAGTGCAGCAAAAATTTGAACATACTGATCAAATGCTGAGTTAACTTGTGTACTCAAATACTTTTCTGACTTGATAAAAAGCAGGTTAAACAAAAAAATACAGAATAAACTGAATTGAAAGAATTATCTAGACAAACTTATCATAATTCTGATGTTTTTACATTAGAGAGTGAAACAATTTTAATGTTGTTTCATTTGAATGGCCTTTATGTACTCACAGTGTGAACTGCCATGAAACTGAAAGTGACATCAAGTGCCCCGGGAGGGTGAGCATGTCCTATACTCTGTTTAGAGCACCTGTCATACTGAAAGAGGGTCAATATAGGAAAATGTTAAATACCAAAAGACGTGAATGTAGCTGACATGTCCACTTTCACTTGGGACGCTGACACGTCATATCTTTGGATGATGTCGTGATGACTGCTTTATAATCTCTGGAGGGAATACATTCCTGACTTAGCGCTTTTGGGACATTGTTTAGCTCTATTAAAAAATAACTGTATAAACTACACAAACATGCTCGACAATAACGAATCAACTGTCAAAGCTGTGAAAGCTGAAATTGAAGGACTGGGCTAAATATATTTGTTTTTTTTTTATGTAAGCCTTTGTAAAAACTTCGCTTCGTAACATCATGGCAAAGGTTTAGAAAGTAAGAAGGGCTACAAAAAAAGAATTAATTGCACTTTCCAATTTACAGCTATCACTTGTTTAATGGATAGTATTTTAAGACTTTGCACTACAAACAGATGATAACAGTAAACACTAACTATGGCCACAGATTAGGCACGGATCATTTGATTTTCTGGGGGGGGGAGTTGGAATTGGGATTTTCATCAGAGCCGGGAAATTTTGTTTGAGATTATTATTTTCCCATATACACAATGCTAGAAAATTTTGTTGAGCCAGGCTATTTTTTCTAATGGATAGGATCAGGGCCAGATTATTTTGTGTCAACCCAGATGCTGGCCAGAGAATTTTCTTTTTGGCAGAAGTCAGGGCCAGAAAATTTTTTCCTAAAAAATACCAGCACCCCCCCCCCCCTCTCCCTGAAAATCAAATGTCACATGCCACAATGTACAAGGGAACTGCACTACAAAAACACATAACAGAACAGAGGCAAAGATGAACAACGATTGCAACTCTGGATAGCATACATCTGCTGAAAATTTAAGAGATGCAAAAGAAAATCAAAATGTTTATTCCAGTTGTCTAATTTATAAAATACTAACAAATAAAAAGATCATGTACAATTCAACAGAAAACGTAAAAGAGATGAACTTGAAGTACGTCCTCCTAAAATACCCAAGATGGTTTATCATTAAAATAACCAACAACCGAAGTTATTGTGAATTTAGTTTCTACCAATGCGCATTTCGACAACTTATGTCTCTTCAGTGCATATAAAATCTGAACGTTTAGAAGACCATAAGCTCAAGATGTTAAAAAACTGGGAGAGAACAAATTACCAATAAGATCTGAATGTAAAGCCGAAATCAGCTAAATACACAGCTTTGCATGAGGGAGACACTCCTTGGTTTCTAACAAAATTTACCAAAAATAAGATATTGTACGGTTCCCAATAGAATTGGATTTCGTGTCAGCACCGAAGTACTGACTCCTGGGCTGGTGAATAACCTCGGGGACTAACAGTCCACCAGCAGTGGCATCGACCTAGTGGTAACAAATAACTAAATACCGAAGTTACTTGTGAATTTGATTTCTGCATATACACATTTCGACAACTTATGTCTCTTCAGCGCAGATAAAATAAAACAAAGATATTTTCGAAAGGGCAATTCCAGTATTTTTTCCTCGAGCATTTCAAAGGAATATTGACATAAACAATCTGCATCTTCCGTAGAAGCACAGTTGTATGAAACAACACAGTATTCACCAGCGCAAATTAAAAATACATAAAACAAATTAGCACAATTATGAAACATGCCAAGAAGGCTAGAATAAACAAAGTAAAATGATACCATTCCTGGGATAACCCATAAGATTGTGAATGCTTATATCCGAAAGGATCCTTGTATGATAATAACTTAAACTTAAAGACTTAAAATAGCTTAAAGAGCTAGAATGTTGTTCTGACATGGCATACTTTTTAATTGCTCAAAAATTGTTATATTTATCTGATTTTACTCGTTTTTAGGAATTGCTTCAAGTCGGTTTTATAAGAGCCTTGAGTTTTCAACAGATTAAAAAGAGGTTGGAAGCGCATTCCAGTAGGTATTTAATGACAGTAAAAAAGAATCATGTGGAGTCTACTTCTCTGAGTTATTTATGTACCGCTCTCTAACTCTATCAATATTTTGTTTCAAATAGTCTTGGAATTTATCTAAGGAATTTTGTGAATGTGTCACAATCGCCACTAATTTAATCTATCTTCAATACTTAAAAAGCCCAAATTTGCCAGCTCTGATTTAACCATACAGTTTTTAAGACACATATTATTGATAAAACGAACTGTTTTGTTATTATCAATTTGCGAATTTTTCAAATTTGTGTGAAACACTGGCATACCAGGAAGAGCAAGAATAATTGTAATGAAATTGGATGAGAGTCATTGATAAAGTTTTTCTTGTTTCTTTTGACAAGAAATTTGGCTTTCTATATATTAAATTTAGTCTTGAATCTTAATTATGCTCTCTCCAGATAAATTTCAATCGATATTTCTAAGCCAACTGAAACTAAAAATTTCACGATCCGACTTTTTTCTGAAATTTGTCCTAACGTCAACTTTGTTGTAGCTATGCCACTTATCAGTATGTCTGGATTATAAGTAATAGTGATAAAGCTTGTTCGTGCACAGTTATAATTGTCCCGATACCCCATGCTTTATTAAGTCTCCCAAACGAAGTTTGGGAGACTTGTTGTTTTTTTTTATACTTAACTTTGTTCAGTACGATTATTTACATTTGGCATTTATTATTACAGAGCAGACCGGTTTGTCCGCGCACCTAAGACTAATTCATTAGATTTATTAAGTTTTCAAATTGGACAAGTTATATGCAAATGCTCGCTTTGAATGCTTGAGTGTAACACTTTTGAAAAATTAAAATATAAGCTTTAGAAAATCGATCTGTACTATGTGATATTGGGTCCTGAACACAGCTTGACCCAGTTTTGCGTAAACATTGTATTGGCCGGCGTGTCCGCGCATGACTTAGAAAACCCAGCATAGGAATGTTAAAAAGAAAGATTTTTACCAAAAAAAACCACGTGCTAAAGAAACTTATTATTTCAATGATATAATGACGCAAATTTGTATTGAAATTACAAAATAATTGAAAAGGGGGCATTCGAAACCAATAGGATGGATTAGCTGTTTTCAGCCTTTTGAAGTAAATTACGTATTTCTTCGCCAAATTTTTAAATTCTTTTCTTTTTTCGAACATTAAAAGTTATAGTTGTAAACTTATTAACACAACGTTTTGTGTTAGCCAAAATTGACTTCAACATCTAAAGGTTGTTGGTGCGCGGTAACACCGGATGCGCGGACACCGGTTCTCACCCTGTATATAGATAAACCAAAAGGAAGCAAGCTTTTCATTTTCTATGAGTATTTTATTATGAGATAAACTTAATTCATTGTATTATTAGACAAACAATTTGTTGAAAGTCACATTTTTGTATTTTATAGATAGCTTTTTAAGTTTGTCAAACTACAGAAAAATTTAACTAAAATGTTTAAAGATTTAGAACAGCTTTTAAATCATTTACGAGAGATAAAATAGTCTGGTTATCTTGGGTAAAAAATTAAAAAGAATGAGCTTCCGTGTTTAACATTCCACATATTTACCTTTTAATCAAAAATGAAATTTAAGCGAAATGTGTGCAGCCTCTGAGAGTTTAAGAGTTTGACGGTTTTCCGTAATAGTGTCATTGGATCGATGTACCTGTGTAATGGACCTTTTGTTCTACAGGCTATTAATTATTTAAAATAAGTCTATAACTGATAACAAATACAGTCTTTTAGATAGAGGTGTGAATGCTGTTATAGAACTGCTCCATGTCTGCTCTGAAATCGTGACTGTTTGGATTTGTCATGGTCCTAGAACAAGAATCCTGATTCTTCCAACCAGTCTTGTTCAAAGGATCCCTAGGGTTCTGATCAGAGCCATGACCTGTTCTATCAATAACCACTCTGACCTATTCTATCCATTCTCAGCTTATCTGTTCTTGCTATAGTCGCTCGCAGACCTGCTCTTGCAGGAAACATTGCAATTCCAATTCTGTCCTATATTTACAGTCAGGACCATTGTGGTCTTCATTTTTCCGGTGAATTCTGTCTTTTGGCCTGTCGACTTAAGCTCTTGACAATACTGTTCGGTAATTTTGATAATTACCCATACTTACACAACTTTCAGATACTAGTATACGAGAAGATTGGCTATTCACTCATTTGAATTGAATATCATACATGTATTTTTTGATAGGGTCTTTGCAATTTAACTAAACACATTCTAAATTTCTAAAATCTGTATTGCATGGACACGGGTTATGTATTCCGGTATATACATGTAATCATTATTCTAAACTCCTTACAGGAAGGCTGTATACTAAGGGTACATACAATGTAACTTACTTTGTCAGTTGGTGATGGGTCTGGAGCTGGCATGTCAGTTAACTGCTAGTAGTCTCTTGTGATTTCATGTTTTTGTCCGTATATTTAGTTCTTTCAGTTTCATTTTTCACAATTGACTCAGTCCTGTTGCCAACTGAATTTTTCTGTTGTTACGATTGTTTTTTTTATTTATCACATTGGCTGTAGGGGGAAGGTTTGGATCCAATAAAACTAGTTTAACCCCGCCGCAGCAGGTTTGCTCCTGTCCTAAGTCAGGAATTTATTAAGCCTTTGTGTGTCTTGTCCATTTCTAGCTAATTTACTTTATGTCTATAGGAGTCTAGGATGATGTTTATTTCGCTGGACTTGATTGTCCTTTGTTCAGGGGCCGACTCCGACCTGCCGTTGGGTGTGGGATTTTCTCACCGTTCATTGAAGATCTTATGGTGGCTTTGAGTTGTTATTACTCCCCTTTGGGTCGTTGTCTCTTTGACACATTCCCCGTTTCCCTTCTTTTTTCTATTTTAAAATTTATAGAACATATTAAGTATTCAAGCTACAATTGATCTAGAACAGACTGCTGTTGAAATTGCTTATGTATATGGCAAGTTAGACTGTTAAAGGACTAAGTAATTATTTGATTTGGTGTAAAGATATGGCTGTGAAATCGGGAACAAGGACTTCGAAAAAAATTGAAGGTGTTTAAAATTTTTTGTGACAATTAAAATAAAACAATTTTAGCAGCACGAATTTGACGATTTGCAAGTAATTCAATGTGCTCAGCTGTGGACGGACATCATACAGAAAAAAAAGCATTGAACAGATTATATTGCTGCGGTAAAGGAAGTGGCAAAACTTTCACTTTACCGACATCAAGATTTACACCCCAAGCTCTCTACCTTTCATTGACTCGAAGTGGTGCAAAGACAGCATTGTATACATTTGTCAGGTTTTCACGTCTGATATTGCTACAATGTAGACATTTGACATCGATGAATCTAACACAATGTGTGAGCTTGGGGTGTAAATCTTGACTTCATTACAATACAAGTTTTGCCACTTCCTTGACCGCAGCAATTAGCCCGTATTTAAGCCTGAAGGATTGAAACTGTTATTGTTTCAATATATTCCCCCCCCCAAAAAAAAACATTTTTTGAATTGCCTCGTTGAATCCGTTTTGACATGTACGTTAGAGAGATGTATGGTCTATATATATATATATATATATATATATATATATATATATATATTTCAGTAATGGTATATTTGTTGACCATTCCGCATTCATGAGTGAAATACAATGGATGTGGTATTGCTCGACATATAGAAATCAATTCCGCTCAAAACGGTGGTAGAGGCTGTCTTGAACTTTATATGAGGTATAAGCAGAACTAATTGTTGAAAACCTCAAGGTGACCTCAAGATGACGAACTATAAAAGCATTGTTTCATTACATGGTTTTATCATGTATTTGTAGATGAAAACGTAGTGGATATTTAGTGGCATACTATTTCCTATGTTAAAGTACCCGATGTTAAAAAGTTTATCATTTTTTTCTGTAAATTTTGATAAAAAAATTATATTTAAATTTCACGTGTTTCATAACGAGAAATAGGTTAATGTGTCCTCACATCATTTAGTTAACATGTACTACAGGATAATGCAGTTAACATGTCGTCTGACCACCGTATCATAGAGTTAACATGTCATCTGACCTCCAGATAAAGCAGTTAACATGTCATCTGACCTCCAGATAAAGCAGTTAAAATGTCATTTTACCACCAGATAATGCAGTTATCATGTCATCTGACCATCAGATCCTGCAGTTAACATGTCATCTGACCACATAAAAAGGCAGTTGAAATTTCATCTGACCATCAGAAAATCAAAGATACAAGTCTTCTAACCACCATATAATGCATTAAACGTGTCATCTGACCACTAGAAAATATATGCAATTAACTTTGTAATCTGACCACCAGATTATATAGTTAAGGCATCTGACCAATATATAACCAAATAAACAAATCATATGATCACCAGATAATGAGATTTACATGTCATCTGACCTCCAGATAATGCAGTTAACATGACATCTGACCACCAGATAATGAAGTTAACAGGTCATCTGACCACCATATAATCAAGTTAACAAGTCATTTGATCACCAGATTATGAAATTTGTATGTCATCTGACCACCAGATAATGCAGTTAACATGTCATCTGACCACCAGATAATGAATTTCGCATGTCATCTGACCACCAGTTACACCAGATAATGCAGTTCATATAGGCAAGATATATGTTTCATTTAAGAGAAAAAGCCAGTTTGATACCATATTGTCAGCTTTCTTCTTGTTTAATTATTATTATATTTGATGTCATGAAAATACTCTTCATAACCTACAAATGTGAAAAACATAAACAGACCTGACAACTTTAAGAACTTCTTTTATCAATAGATATTCAAACTACCGGGTTATTTAACCGAATATTTCATTGACCGAAATATTTATTTATACATCAAAAACACAATAAAAATAAGTAGATAGCAAACTTATTATGTGTCCTTGTCCTGTTGACAATTTATCATTTGAATTGTACATACTCCAAATAACTGGCCATGTGACACATGTTTAGAATTCCCAAAATTTGACCACTTACAGATGCCATTGTCCTTCGATTGTTCGTTTTAGACTCACTTATTTTAATACATCAATGTTTCTGCATTAAAATGGAGAACGTAGATAAAAATGTTAGTAGTTGGGAAAGATAAAACAAAGAAAGAACCACACTGATTCAAATGAGAAGTACATTGAGACTGATGAAATTAATATGTTAGATATGAAAAAGAAAGGAAATGGGGTAAATGTCAAGGAGACAACATCCCATATCCAGGTTAAAACGACCAAAAACAAAACATCTAGGGGTCACCATATGGTCTTCAACACAGTGAGGGACCTCACACCATATAGTAAGCCCTAAATGGCCCCGAAAAGGTAAAAAAGTGAATAAATCAATAGAAACAAACCATATCCAATAACCCAAAAATTAAGAAACTGAAATTTTATAAGAAGACAAGAATATGTTTTTGTCCAATTCAAAGATTGAGTTTTCCAAAAGACAATAGGGATTCCTGTGGAAACTTTATGTGCGCCACTTTTAGCAGACCTTTTCCTTTACTCGTATGAGGCTCAGTTTTAACATTGGCTTACACAAAGAAAACAAAAACATTTAGCCCAGTCCTTTAAGTTCAGCTTAGACGATGAACTTTCTACATAGCCGATGAAATTTCTCTTTATCATCCAACATTTAATGAATATTTACATCAGATCTATCCCAAATGAGCTTGAAATTAAAGAAACAAGTGGTACTCCTATTTTATCTTCATATCTAGATCTTTTGTTGTATATTGACAAAGATGGGCCTTTGAAATCTAAGCTATATGACAAGCGTGATGATTTAACTTCCCAATTATGATCTTTCACTTTCTTAGTAGCAGTATACCTACCTCTACAGCCTATGGAGTGTGCCGATGAGGAATCAATGTCTGAATTATTGCAGTTGGGGTAAACATATGCGTCTCATATTCATTTACTCCATATTCTTTCGTAAAATATTTCACAGTTGATTCGAAACTATCGAGCATGTAATTTGTACATTGATTTTCTTGACAGAGCGAAAACACTGTCACAAGAGTTTCTTAGTCAGGGATTTGCCCAACCTTTTTTAATTTCACCCCCAATAAATTCTATGGCCTTCACCATAACATCATTGAAAAACATGACGTGTAAGTGTCCTAAAATGAAAGCGGGTAGATTCAACTCGTATCATGTCTTCCCGGATTTGACTATACCGAATTTGACTTTTTCCTAAATTGAGTTTGACTTTTTCTAAATTGAATTTGACTATTTTTTTTTTCTAAATTGAATTTGAATTTTCCTAAATTGAGTTTAACTTTTTCCTAAATTGAATTTGACTTTTTCCTAAATTTTTCCCTGCTGAGCCATGTTGTTACTCTCGTCCCTTCAGAAATTCTATGGCCGTCACCAAGACACCAAAGATAAATATGAAATGTCAGTATCACAAATGAATACTGACATTTTCAGCTAGATTCACGTCTTCCCGGATTTGACATTACCGGTTTTGACTTTACACTGGATTGACCCACTGACAGTGTGATGGGTGCTGTATACAGAGCAGGACATGCTTACCCTTCCGGAGCACCTGATGTCACTCTGTTTTTTGAGAGTTCACACTGTTAGCGCTTTAGTTTTTTGTGTTGTATGTGTTTTATGGGCATATTGTGTCTTTGGTGTCTTTGGTCTTCCGTCTTCTGGTGTTCCTGCTTTTGCCTTGTCTCTGGACTTTGATTTATGTAATCTTGTGCTTTGTTCCTTCGGTATTCTACTACCGTTGTTTTGACTCATTTACAGTGAGACGAGTGCTGTTAACAATGCAGGACATGTTTAGTTTTCTGGACCAGCTGATATCGCTTTCCGTTAAAAGGGAGTTCACACTGTAAGTGCTTAAGTTTTTTAATTTGTGTTGTCTTTTAAGAATTTAGTTTTGTCTTCGTTACTTATGTTACTTGTCCTTGTTTGAACTGAAAAAAAAAATTGAATGTTGAACGTTGAACTGCGAATGTTGAACGTTGAACTGAAAAAAAATTTGAATGTTGAACGTTGAACTGAAAAAAATGAATGTTGAACTGCGCATGTTGAACGTTGAACTGCGAATGTTGAACGTTGAACTGGAAAAAATTTGAAGGTTGAACATTGAACTGCGAATGTAGAACGTTGAACTGAAAAAAAATTGAATGTTGAACGTTGAACTGCGAATGTTTAATAACTTTGAACTGAAACAAAAATTGATGTTGAACGTTGAACTCCGAATGTTGAACGCTGAACTGAAAAAAAAATGAATCTTGAACGGTGAACTGCGAGTGTTGAACGTTGAATTGAAAAAAAAATGAATGTTGAACGTTGAACTGAAAAAAAAAGAATGTTGAACGTTGAACTGCGAATGTTGAACGTTGAACTGACAATAAAATTGAATGTTGACCGTTGAACTGAGAATGTTGAACGTTGAACTGAAAAAAAATGGATGTTGAACGTTTGAACTGCGAATGTTGAACGTTGAACTGAAAAGAAAATTGAATGTTGAACGTTGAAGTGCGAATGTTGAACGTTGAACTGATTTTTTTTTTTTTTTGAATGTTGAACGTTGAACGTTGAACAAGAAACCAATTTGACTCTGGTGTCACTCTCAGTTCCATGGGAGTTCACATTGTGAGTGCATTTTGATTTTAATGATGTGCTTTGTATATGTCTAACGTCAATGTATTGTGTTCTCGTTTTGACCATGTCTTTGGACTTCTTTTTTTTAATTTACCTCCTCTTTATTCCTTCGGTATTCTACTGCCGTTGTTTTTTACCTTTTAGTTTTCTGTTTCGGTATAACTTGTTGTGCCTTTAGGTTGGCAATTCCCGATTCAGCTTACTTTTTGTATTACTGTAGGCTACTGATTTGGTCTTACTCTATTGACCCATTCAGTTCATTGATTTTTGATTCGGCTTTACTAGTTTGGCCCTTAAGTTTTGCTGTTTTCTGATTCGACTTTACTCTTTTGACTGTTTGGGTTACTTTTTTATGATTCGGTTTTACTCTTTTGACCCCCTTGAGTTTCTCATTTCTGATTCGGCTTTAATCTTTTCACCCTTTTAGTAATTGTTATTTTGTTTAAATTCGTTTAACCCTATGAAATATGCTTAAGGGTTTTGAATTTGCCATATTGGTATTTAGCTGACTTTTTGACGAAATTTGTTTACTTTTGTTATATTGACCTGGTCTTTTTGTCCATTTGCTTAACCATTATATTATATACTTTTGTTTTTTACCATTGGAATAACTGTATCCTGATACTTGATCCACTTGATGTGTATGATTTCCTTCACTCAATTGGATTTACTCTTTTTCAGTAATTTTAGATTTTTGCTTTTAGTCTTAAAGATACTTTTTGCAAATTTCACTCCTGACCTTGAGGTGTACTCATTTATAATTAAGGCCACTTGTATTTTGACGCCGGTACCTTAATTTTACATTCAAAAATATTTACGTATTTGGCTTTACCGCTTTACTTTTTCCTTTGGTTTGCTGTCTTTAAGTAACTATGAGTTATAAGCAAAGCTTTCATTTTGAAGGCCTCATCACAGTAGGTATCGTTGTCCTGCGAGAACATGATTTCTACTGCATTTTGTCTAGGATTTCTACTGCTTGTCCGTGATTTCTACTGCATTGATAAACAAAAATGACAACAGAAAGACGATTTTGTTGATACACAAAAACGTTATAGTTATGAACAGGTGAAACTAACTACAAATTGATATTGTTTTGATACCGGTAAAAATGCATTTATGCAATATTGATATTTTATGCCATTTACTGTTATTCCACTGTATGAATAATAATGAATATCTTTGCTATACTTGTGCTTAATGAGTCAAAAACAACATGCGTTATGTTCATCTATAATACAATTGTTTAGCAACACTTTTCAAGCCTGAAAAAAAACTGTAATTTGGGCTATACTAGATGCAAATTGAAAATATGAGGTCCTGGCTTTCTAATGCTCAGTCCTTGCGTTCTACTAACATGATTTAGCGATTTAATGTTACATATTAAGCATTTCTGCACAATTAAAGCGAATTATAATAAAATTTGCAGAATAAATTTGTGTTTCTTGCTATTTGAAATACAAAAATAATCTGATAAACCGACCGGTCACATGAAATCGCTTATCCATTTAAGAATCAATAAAGTAGCAGAGAAACCGGCACAAAATACCAAAGAACATACATCTCTACAATGTGTGAGGTGTTAATGAAAAATACGGGCATGAAGCACATCAAGTTCTCAGAATTGACTAATTTTACTGTAAATTAATGTTGTGTTTACATTATCATATGTATGATATCATTAGCTCACCTTGCCATAGCTTTTACCATCACTTTGCGTTCGGCCGTCGTCTGCCCGCCGTAAACTGTTCATTCGAAAATATTGTCATCTGCCAACTGGAACCAAACTTTCGCTACATTCAAGACGACTGAAAGTGAAAAAACATTCACAGATGTTCTGCTCTGAAACCACACAGCCAATTGGAATCAAACTTGGCCACAATAGTCCTGGGGTCGTCTCTTGCAAAAACATATGCATATGGTGTTGTTTTAGTTTCATTCTTGATCAAAAACAACGGTCGCCATTACAAACAAAGTTCATAATTTGGTCCTTTGGGTCAAATATATTTTTGCCCCAGTCAAGAAGACAGGAGGTAGTCCATTGTTTTACCTAATTGTGAATTTATTTAAATTTATCCACTTTGATTAATGGGTGTGTTTGGAGGAAAATTTTTCACAAAGGTATAAAAATACCTAATATACAATTGGGATTTTTTTCCATTCCCTATAGATATAGATATAGATGATCGACAGACACATAGGTCGAACGTATGATTTCTGTCAATCTGCGCCCTTTCCCAGATCGTGAAGTTTTGTACATTCTGTGCATTTAGTGGTATCTTTTTTAAATATTGATATAAGATATATCATATGTTTATAAGATAACTTATAAAGGATATTAGATATCTAATTTTCGGCTTGAATATAATTCTGGCTTGCAATATGAAGTCACGCTATTGCTCTTTGCAATAGATTGAGATAATACCTTGCACGTGTTTTGTTAAGAGCTAATATACATGAGCTTTATACATATAACAGACACACAGTGAAAGAGATTAAATTGAC
Organism: Modiolus philippinarum; assembly: GCA_002080025.1. Lineage (NCBI taxonomy): Eukaryota > Metazoa > Mollusca > Bivalvia > Mytilida > Modiolidae > Modiolus > Modiolus philippinarum. Next base: position 4,453 of record MJUU01000551.1, on the reverse strand, counting down.
TGGGCAACTGACACAAATTGGTTCTGAGTTTATATGATAAGTTGAAGAAAAATGTTTTAAAAAATCATTTGTTGGAAAGTAAAACATTAGTTTTGACGTATATTGCATACAATGTAAAAAAGAAAGAAATGGGTAAATGTCAAGGAGACAACATCCAAATATCCAGATTAAAGCGACCCAAAACAAAGCATTTAGGGGTCACCGTACGGTCTTCAACACAGTGAGGAACATCACACCATATAGCAAGCCCGAAATGTTCTCAAAACATACATATGAATCCCATTTTTTACATCAGAAATTGCTTTTATCTTTGTTTCTTTATATTGATATAACAATAGAAATCGTGGACAATGCGTTAGAAATCATAACAATGGGACATACGCATGCAGTTGAAAGCCAGGAATACATATAATTTTAAAAATACACATTTTATTCCAATAACTGATTATTGTACTATTATTCAATTATTAGTTCTATCACAATTCATCTTATAATACTTTGGAAGATCTACATATCGCGCAATATACTATTTCAACTCACAACAAATCGTAAGAAATCAAGGACTCAGCAGTAGAAATCAGGACGGAATTGTAGTAGAAATCATGTTGTCGCAAGACAATGATACCTACGTTGCTCATGATGACTTAAAGATGACGAACAACAACAATAAAAGCGTTCCATAGCTGGTTTTACCACGAACATGTAGAGAATTCGTTTTATACCCATTTACTCCATATCCTTTCATTGTTAATTTGCTAATTTTGGCTTCTCTGTTTTTATCTTGAACTTTCACCTCACTCTGTGGCGCGTAAGATAACCGTTTCATGACAGCTTTAATTTTTGTTTGCTCAAGATTACCGTTTATATAATGGTTAATTGCTAATTGTTGATTCCCAATATTTATGTTTTTCAAATACCAGGAATACTCTCTACATAGACATGAGAACGACTCAATGTAATGACAGTTTTTTTCATATACTTAAGATTCTGTTGAAATGATTGGAAAAAAAATGTAAACAAGAAATGATATGGCTATAAACCCATATCAAGCTATTGATTTTTTTAAAATATAATTGACATACGCTTTATATCAATTATGTAGCAGTGAATTCTTTCCGGCTTTCCACTTGGATAAAATCCACTCACGGCGACGAAAAGACATAAATATTTTTATAAAAAAATTCTGGTCTCAATTTTTGCCCCGAAAAATACTCTGACCAGGACCTGGGTTAGATAAAAATAAAATCTGGCTCCGACTTTGTCCATAGAAAATGCCTGGAGCAACAAAGTTGCGTAGCATAGTGTATATCTGAAAAAAAAATTCCCGGCTCGGGTGAAAATCCAAGCCCCCTTCTGAAAATCAAATGGTCCGTGCCTTATATAAATAGGTTACAAAATTTTCATCAAATATATGAAAGAGTTTTTCCCTTTTCGCCAGTAGTTAACTATGGGGAAAAGCCGTAGGTTTTCAAAAAACGTTTTTTGAAAACCTACGGCTTTTCCCCATAGTTAACTACTATCTACGGGACTAACGAAAATTAGCAAAGATGTAAGTTTCGTTATTCACTACAGTTGAGACGGGTAAAACGGGCTAGATTCTTAGTTCACTCACATTTTTTACGTTGCTTGCGGTTTAAGCATCTCATAAGTAAAACAAAAATCTTATAGG
>MJUU01000549.1:6946-17184 GCA_002080025.1 Modiolus philippinarum | reverse complement strand
GGACAAGCCAATGACCAACATACTCCTGATTTGGGACAGGCGCAAAAACTGCGGTGGGATGAAACTCGTTTTCTTGGATCCAAACCCTCCCCCTATGTGTGGTTAATGGCTAAAGTAAATAAACAAAAAGACTCACAGTAAAAATCAACTAGAAAAATGTCCAACTTATCACGACGAGTACCCTTACAATGAAGTACATAAAACATGAAGACCTTATACACAGGCACTGTCCGGACAAATGCTCGCAGTTACTGACAGCTAGCTAAGGACATAATTTCCGTTGACTATGATGTCAAGCCTTCTTACATATGAAACTTCAATTGAAATACTTCTAAATAGATTTGGTATAAAAACATCATCAATTATGAAAGAAGAACATGATATTGTGCAATGCCAAATACTGCCAATATGAAAAATTGTTTGAATTTAGTTATGGTGTAAAGCATTTAGAAGATGATCGATATTTTTGCCAACAAAAACCAGAAGTAAAGATTTAACAACCATGCTGTATTTATATCCTTTATGAATAAGTTTGTTCAACGGATTAATAAGTTTGGAAGGACAATTTTTGAATTTATGCGCTTTGTAAATGATATCGCAATTGAAGTTTGGATGTGAAATGTCCTGATGTATAAGAGCCCTGCATGTAGAACCAAATTTTCTTAATAAGACAATGTATCTATAATGAATTTAGAGAATGTTTTTTATCAATTTATGATATCTAAACCCTTGATGTAGAAGTTTTTCAGTGAGACAAAGATTTCGGTCGTTGAAGTCAGAAACATCACTACATATTTTGTTTTTATTTTACCAGAGTCATTGATGATACTTATCTCCAGAAAGTGGCAATTTTTAGACACTGCCTACTTTTTTCATTTTGATAAATAATGTCGACATACTAGTAATCTAAAAACTTGGGATTGTCAATAATAATGGTATCGTCATTATACCTTCTGTAATCATTAAAAATTGAAATATTAAACTATTAAAGCCCATTTTATTTCAGTCCAGTTCATAACAGAAAAAAAAATATATATATATGCAATGAGAGGTGCGCAATTTGTACCAATAGGAATTCCAATACCGTGTTAATAAACAGGGCATGGTCAAAGCGAACAAAAATGCTGTCCAGCAAGAGATTCGGTGCCTAGATGATGTAGTTCTAAGAAATTAATGTGGACAATCAAAAATAGGCCAACATAGTGCTTACGAATGGTATGACAGAAGTGAAAATCACTGTGATCAACTTTCTTTTTAAACCTGACATTTTATGTTCATTTTGATATATTTTAAACTAGTTTCGCCGTATGTCTACATATTTCATCCAAGGTCTTTAAACGGATATTGGACTATTCTTTTTGGGAAAAAAATTTATCAATACCTTTAACTATGGGACCAGCGACAGCAGCCAACCTCACACAAGTGAACAATTAACTTCCTAAATCCTTTTTCAAAGCAATTATTCCCCTCAAATCTGAACGACACTGAACGCCAGCTGCAATTTTTTAAGAAAAGTGATTTGAATGCTTAAATATTTCATGAAGTGGTTGACGTAATTTATTTTTTTACCCTTATATGCCTTTGGTGTATGAATATTCATCTTTATTATGAATGACTGAGGCAACGTAGTTATTCACATATAGATATGATTGTAAATAAATCACTTTTGTTATATTACCGTTGTAAACATATATTTGTTCCACCTGACAAAAGTTCCATTGGAACAAAGATTATAAACGTTGGCATAATATTTCTCCCCTTTGGAACAAATATTAGTCATGTAAAAAGAATGGTATATAGTATATTTAAATTTTGAATATATAAACTACACAGTAAAGAGTCCACTTTTCTCAGTTCTAGTGACTTTTTAATAAAATGAACAACAAACTGTGAAAGCATAGTTAAAGATAGTATTTTCTGTAATAATAAAGATTTATTAATATTTTAAATTATTCAACATATTTTCTTCATTTATATCAGTGATGAGGGATGTTACTAAAAATATCTAATATAACATTTTTCTCATCTATATATTCCTCCACTTTTGGGGAACTTTATTAATGAGGTATATGAAAATAGTCCTGATGTAACAAAGTACTGATAACACTGATAGACAGAACACAATGAGTAACTATAAATGTTCCAAAAAGGGGGGAATTAAAATTGTTTTCTTAATATTTATTGGATTATGATTGTAGAGGGTCAGTTGGGTGACTTCTGTGTGTACATCCAATTGCAATCATCATTTGATAGGATTTAATTTTTCATCTGATACCAGAATTTATTTCTACATTTTTTTGTCAAAAGGACATCAATTGTTGTTTGAAGTTGCTAAATGTTTCTTGTTAACTTTTCCTCGGGGTATAAGTGTTTCACAAAACACATCTTGTTAATGTTAAAAAACAGTGAACGGCTTGCCGTAAATTATTTCTAAAATGTGTATTTTTTTAATATTAAAAAAATGATGTTTTAATATTCAAAATAAAAAATCGATTTTAAGTGTATAAAAAAATCAGTTAAAAAAGGGAATAAATTTTCCAACGGCTTGCCATAAATTATTTCTTTACTCAATCAATATGGGCATTAACGGAACTTGACGCAAAGTTAATATTGAACTCAGGTATACTTTCATTCAACATTACTTTAGTGCTCATCAAACCATAACTTGTTTTTATGGTGCTATATTATCTTCTTAGTTCACGATACTATCTCAACAATTCAGTGTTTTGTTGAATTCAGGAAACAATCATGACAATCTTTAAAATACAGAGGGAAACATTTATATCACTATGATAACGCCAGATATTCAATAAATTGTCATAAAAATGCAAGCTATTCCATGGTAACTTGAATATATAGTCTATTTTTGTTCTGAAGATTCAAGTAAATGCATTGATATTTTATGAAATATAACGTATAACAAATAGATATTAATTCATATTTTCATATCTTAGGATATTTTTCCTACATTAACAGAGATCCTGTGGATTTATCTATGTTTTACCAATTTCAGGCTGAAATATTTGGTAAAAAGTTTATATTCGTGTTAAAACGACAACTTTATATAAATATTTCAGTTACTTTCGTTTCTGAAGCTCGTCATTACTTACAATATATTTGGAGTGTATATCTGTAAATTATTCTAACGGGAAAAAATAATACCACTTTGTGTAGAAAATGGTAGCCCTTACGGTAGAAAGATTAGCATGGCATACAATCGGTACGGTGAAAATAAGTAGCAGTGAAAACAACACTGCCCAAATTATTAATGCTTTTCCATGACAAACTGACTATATCAACCTTTCTAAAAATTAAATAATAACACAGCACGATTTACCTATCCAAATAACATAATATACATACCTTTTTTGCTGGTAAACTATCGCACGAGCTTTTCTTTGGTTTTTTCATTTGACCGCTTAACTGGTTATACAATTCGCACGACCACGCATATATACTGGGTAATAATACTACTAGCAAAACTAACCAAAAATGGACTAAAATTGTCGTTTTTAATGCAATGCTAAATATTCGACGTAAAATGTAAAGAAAAAATATATAGACTAACGGTACAAAATCATGACGGGAACGGTAGAAATACTTTGAATAGAGTGTAAGTGATTGAAAAAATTTAGCGGAAACTGAACTCAAATTTTTCACAAGATTGACATTGAAAAAGCTTTGACCATGAATGAACGTGACAGAATAGATAAAATTCAATGATTTTTTTTGCAGAATGCTCATCTAGATGTATGAAATGAAATTATGAAAAAAAAATAATGGGGTGCATGTGCAAAAAATTATAATGCTTTTAACGCGATAAAACCAGGGAATTCCAAAAATCTGACAGAAATCCCAAAACATGAGGAGCGAACCCCATTAAGTCAGTTTCTGAGTAACTTATACTTGAAAGTCAATTATATTTGGTATGCAAGTTGGTCTTGGTAGTACAGTACAATATGCCATAATGTTTTGTCTAATTACCTCTGCTCTTCTATCTAGTTAGCATTTTTGGTTTCTCTTATCTAGTAATGTTAGGTAAATTAGGTAAATGATGTTTGCTATATTGGTCTGTCTGGGGTAGAACATGACAGCCTACTATATGATTTTGTCCTTGACGACATGTCATGGTCCATTGATGTCTCAGTATATTTTAGTAGTTGGTCAATGATATCTGGATTTTGGATTCGTCATTGGTAGTGTGTCGTGCATGTCATATGGTTTTCACAGTCTAATGAGCATTTTAAGTTTTTCTCATCATGCCAGTTTGATTTGTCACATCACTTTAGTGGTCTAGCAGGGACGAGAGATACATCTATTAGGGCATATTGCAGAATCAGGGGTACTTTACTAATTTGCATAGCGGCCATCTTGTATCTCTTGCTTGTCGGCCATGTTTAGTTGAAATGCATAGGGGAGATATTGAAAATTTGCAAAATATCTAATAATACACTTCAGAACATGTTTGTCCGCATCTTACACGATGCTGCACATTGTTTACGTCCATTCTATACCTGAATATTTATCTGTAATAATAAAAATTCGGCCAATTAAGGTTGAAATTCGAAGCGAGATCATGACATTTTGACTGTAGAAGCCATTGTAAAACTGCCAAGTAAGCTATCTTTGACGGAAAAATACTCATCAAAGATACATTTGTAGCAAATTTGTCCGCATATGACTGTGAAATATAACTCGCATAGATTCATAAACAGTTGTCCCTTTTAAACTTACCCCAAAAATTTGCGGCCAAATTAAATTGAAAATGTGTAATTCCAAGCTTTCCAGTGACGGGAAATCCTTCTACAGACGGGTTTTATCCACATTTTCTATGTTTCGAAATTCCCACAACAAAAACTTTTCACTACGGAAGATAACATTAATACAGTACTTTAAGAAAAAAGACGGGGGTAGTATGAAAATAATCCAGAACACTGAGATGTACTTTCGAAGTTAAACTTTGATAAAGGGAAGAAATTCACCTAAAGGGGCGTGGTCACGTGATTTTATCTCATGAATAAAATACCCCCGATTCTTCCTTATGGACCACATTTGTTTTTAAATTAATGCAAATATATATTGTAGTATACAGATATGCAACACAGCTAGATTGGATCGTGAGCAGAAGCATTTTATCGAAAAATGGCTATGTAGTGATGTAGAATTGACTTGTTACCACTGGTCATTGCTCGAATAAGTGCTGAAACTTTCTTCTTGTGTTAATCTCTACCAGCCTAATTGGAAATACAAGTATCTGCATCTAGGTAAGTAACTGCATGTCCAAATATTTTTTAGAAAAATTATAAAACATGGACATAATTGATTTGATATTAATTTACTAACATTGATTCAACGTTTTAAGGTAGATAGACACATTTGAAAAATAGAGTCGAATACGGGTGTGGTTTAATTGTTTGGCCGGAGCAGTCATTTTACATGTTTTCCTTTGTGACGTCATAATAAATTCACTATTATGAAAAGTTATAATTACTCCACTTTGCCTCGAATTAAATCCCTTTTCCCTAAAATAATATTTATCACGGAAACTTTGTAAACTTTTTCCGTTAAATGTATGCTAACCACGATGCTAACGTATTTATTTTTTCGTTGTAACGAATTGATCACATGATAAACTATCAAGTTACAAAAATATTGAAATTCTCATGGATATAAGGTTCATTTGTCTTAAGTTGAAAACTGTCCTTCCATATTTTCCCGGTGCATTCTATTTAAATTTATGTGAATAATGTGCTGAAAATGAGCAAACTTTGCCCTCAGTTGTTGAAAATCAAGCATGGTGACCCATACTTTTTATCACAGATTTCGGGTTAGTATGACTGGTTCTTCAATAAAATCTCATGGTTGTTTATCTGTAAAGAGGACTAAAAACCTGGAAAATTAAGACAATTTAGATTTCTTAACAAATAATATGTCATTTATGGTTTAAAAAAATATTAAACAGGTGGCTTGTTAATGTTAAGATATAATCAAGGAAACTCTAATGTTCTTAAGTTGTCAAAACGCTCTCATGTATTTTATATTATCATCAATAATTTGCATTGATTATTTATGATACATAATGCCCTGGAAACTGCAAACTTAATACGCCTCATTTTTCGTCAGTGTCTTTCTTGACATTTACATTAAAAGGTAAAAGAAACTCTTCCGAAAGACTATTGCAAGTTAACTATGGCCATAGATATATTATCTACAATATACAACACACAAAACCAATTATACTTTCTCAGTCCTTATGATAAAATTATCATTTTAGAAAACCAAAGATATGTAATGCATCATTATCCTCCACTTTTATTTATTATATTATATAATATACACTATACTCTTATCATTCTATTTCTATGTCAGAAGCTTAGAAGAATATTTTAACCCCATGTTTTTTTAAGATTAAATTCGCCAACGGGTTACAAAATCCATGGATTATGTTTATTTATATTTGTAAATTCAAGCATACTTTTGATAACTAATTCCTCGTTATGTTTCATTATCTCAAAGAGCGTCATATTGTGTGTTTATATATTTCCAATAATTCCAAGATAAGTAAAATATGCTTTAGACAATTTATATTTCCTGTTGCTCTTTGAAAATTATGCCATCAAACTTTGAATCAGAATTGTCGACGTATATCAATATTTATATACATATATTTGCATGTCTTCGAAATCTCCTGTATAATTCTTTTCAAATACTACTTGGCTAGTGGAGAAATTTCCCCACACACCTTTGTCAGCATCTGAAAATTTCGTCCAGATCTTTTGTGGGGAAATTTCTCCACTCATTTGATTTTCAACAAATTATCTGATGAAAATTTGTCCAAAACTCACGCGGGGAAATTTCCCCAAAGCAGTTCTTAAAAACTGTCATCGAATTTAATGTAAAAGCAATTACATTTTAATGTCGAGGGTGAAGTATGAAAAGCTTTCTACCTCCTGGGGAAATTTCCCCGGCAAACAATTTCGAACAAGTTTTGTTGGTATTGACATTGCCCCAGTGAAATTAAACATGGCATGTACTAAGTAATATTTTTTCAGTATTCAAGTTTATCAATTCAATTATCGCGGGGAAATTTCCCCGCTTGGGTTTTAAGCCTCATGTAGTGATGCTTACATCTGCCAATACACGATTTCTTAAGCGGGGAAATTTCTCCGCGGAAAGTTAGAAGTTATATTCATTTATATTCCCTATACTTTATTTTGTTTTGAGTTTTAATGATTACAACATATTTTATTCTTTTGGGGGTAATTTCAACACAATATGCTAACATCTTGTGGGGCAATAGCCCTACTTGTATCGTTAGTTTGTAAAAAATATCAAAGAAATGCAGAAATGTTACGAAATTTAGTTACCAATAAAAAAAGAGAATAAAATAGAAATTCTCTTTTTCAAATAGACAGCGTTTTATATAACATTTATTCCGTTAAGGGAGTACCAGTCAGAAATTTTGTAATTAGAATAAAAATTCTGACCTTTTGTTTTGAAGAGCACTACTAATGGAACAACTTGAGCAAAAAATTTTGAAAATCCATGTAGGAATTTTTGAGATATAAGACGTCAAAATTTTGGCGGGAAACAGATCTCTCTAGAGTTTTCCTTCAATTTGCATAAGATGTTTATAGGCCTTTAAATATATTAAATTATAAATGGAAGTTGATTGAATTTAATACACAGTCTATTTCATGTATTTTAAAGTGACTTATGACCAAGAAAATGTGATCTATGTGCAAAAAAATTTAGCACTGTTTGAATGGATAAAACCCGAGGATATAGAATGCTTCTGAAATCTGACGCTCGTATTCCCTTTAGAACAAATATCATAATATTTGTCCCAATGGAACAAATTTTATGTAATATTATTTTTCCTTTTGAACAAATCTTAGGTGGAACTTATATTTTGTCATATAATGAAGTAATAAATTAAGGTAATAACAAGGTTACCGTACAGGAATGTCAAGAGACGAAAAGACAAATCAGGCGGAAACCACCAGCAAATTACCGACATAGTAAAATCTAATAAATTTCTCAATGAAATTAATATAGGAAGAAACGGTGAATCACAACGACGTCCTTGTAACAAATATAATACAGTTACTGTTTTTAATACAAGATATTATAGTGTCTGTTTTAGAAGCACCAACTGGATAATCTCGGTCTTTAACACATACTTTAAGGTTCTATTCTTATTCCAGCTTCGGAACTAAAGTATATACTATCCAATCAATATTATCAGATGCATATCTGAAAAAAAAACATCGTATATGAAAACTGGTTCTGTTGAGATGAAACAAAGTACCGAAGTTTTCTGCATATGTGCATTTCGACAACTTTCACACAACTGTATGTCTCATCAGTGCAGATCAAACCAAAACATGTGTTAAAGCTGATAGAGAACAAATAACCAAGAGGGTCTAAATAGAAAAGCCAAAATTCAGCTAAGGACAGAGCTATGACTTAGGGAGATACTCCTTATGAGGGTAATAAAGGGTTATTTTCGTGCAACGTTTTTGGCGTTTTATAAATTCGTGTTTTCGTGTTTTGAGTTTTTATTCCTCGTGTTTTCGTGTTGGCATTATTTCACGTGCCTCGTTTTTGTCCATATTTTGAGCTCGTGATTCGTTTTGGACATTTTCTATTTCGTGCGTGATCATTTAAGAATTGAATGCATTATTTTAAGTTTCATAGGGATATGAAAGGGTTGACCGAAGCACAGCGCGGTAGCGCTTCATGTTGAAAATGTGCGACCGGTCAACCCTTTCATAGTCCCAATGAAACTTCAAAATAATGCATTCAATTCTTATAATTACATTTTAAACCCGAAATATAAAAAACAACTTTATTTACAGGGAAGTACATCATGTACATTGGGATTCTATTTTTACAAATTCATCCGCCACGTGAACACGTGGTCAAATGTGTTTCATGGGAATTGCAACTTCACGATGACATGCCACGTGATCGATATTCACCTATCAAACTGACGGAATTCAAATGAATATTCATGAAATGTAATTATTTTCATGTAAAAAAATCGAGACTTGTTACAATTAGAATTGTTACAAAAATGTACGGTACCGGACAGTATCACAGAGCACAATTTCACAGATTTCCATTGATTTTAAGAGTTTTCAGGTAAAAAAAACTTTTAATAAGATGCATGAATTACCATAAATGATAATGACTTCTCAAGCAGGAATTTTCCGTGTTTCGTGATTAGCCATTTTTATTTCTCGTGTTTCGTTTTCGGCAATTTTTATGCACGTTCTTTCGTGTTGGGGACCCCCCTTTACCACCCCTTCCTTATATTTAAACAAAATTTTGTAAACTTTAGATATTGCAAGTTTCAATTAAATCGGTTTTCGGTTCAACACCGAAGTACTGACTACTGGGTTGGTTAATACCATCGGAGACTAACAGTCCACCAACAGAGGCATCGGCCCAGTGGTAATAAAGAACAAAAAATACTGAAGATACTGTTAATTTATTTTCTGTATATGCGCATACAACTTATGTCTCATCAGTGCAGATCAAACCAAAACATTTGGAAGTCCATTTACCGAAAAAAATGTCTGAAAAGCATTATTTGTACTAAAGTATATACACGTATAGGTTTTCAGATTGGAGGAGAACCGAAATGTAATATTTACAGAATACCAAATGTACAACGATAAGACACTCTCAAATACTGACCTTTCATTGCCGAAGCGGGGCTCCTCGGTCATCTTTGGCAGCGCTTACCAAAATACACGCTGATCTTAACAATAGATTGGATCCTTTCGTATGTTCAGTAAATAATACATGAGATAATTTTCGTTGACTTTTCTTTGAACCACTATTAAGCATACTGGAGTTCCTCAAAATAATTCTCGTCAATTCTCGCCATATGCATTGGATTCCCCTCCCCTTTTATATTTGTTTAAAATATTTTGCATAATTTCAGAACAAAATGACAAAATATATGGCAAACAAATCGCATTGGATCCATTTTGCCTGGAACACTATTTGAACCCTCTCTTTAGAAGGCTGGATTCACCGGAAGTACTAGTTCTTCATCAGATTCTTTAGGTCTTTTACGTTAAATGTTTGAATTATCAAAATAATGCGTCTCTACAAAAACAAAAAACAAAAAAGAGAATTAAACAGATGCATGTTAGGTCATACATAACCATATGGTACCCATGCATAATAATTTTCAGTTAAAAAAAAATAACACGACCCCCCCC
>MJUU01000547.1:1414-54459 GCA_002080025.1 Modiolus philippinarum | reverse complement strand
GGTTTTAATTTCGCGTTCCCTGCCCAACCCGTTTTTGAAAAAGAGGCAAAAAAGGGACCAAAAAGGGGTTAAATTAGGTATTTTCGTGTCTGTGGACAGCATAACTTTGGTTCTAGTGGACGAATTGTTTTCAAATCTTAGTATGATGTTTCTTGGAACATTCTTGAGAAACTTTTTTTCCTTTAGTTTTTGGCCCCACCCATTTTAGAATTAGGGGCCAAAAAAGGGTTAAATTTGGTGTTTTAACATATTTGACTGTAGAATCTTTATTATTTATTGGATTTTGATGGGGTTGTTTCAGTGTGCTCCTGAGGAAATTTCCAATCTGGAGTATGCCAACGGATTTCATGTAGCATGTACCGCTCACGAGATATGTGGGCCCAACAGGGGCTAATCTCAAAAAAATTATTTTTTTAATTTTAAGTCCAATTTTGATGCAGTTTTTTTCAATGGATCCCTTGTAAAAAATTAATATGGCACTCAGCTATTAGATTTTTGGTAACTTGTTTCCTTTCCCAGCTATGAGGGGCCAAAGGGGCCAAAATTGCGAATTTGCAGGTAATGTGGAATTTCTATTTTTCATCGGATTTAAATGGGATTTTTTTTTCTTTGGATTCCCCTTGATCTAAGCTTTCAGAGTTATGTCAAAGGATTTGGCGTAGCTCTTACCGTTTCTGAGCTACTAGGGGTCAAAGGGGCCAAAATTGCAATTTTTCTAAATATGTCAAATCTTTATTTTTCATCGGATTTCCATGGGATTTTTTTCTTTGGATTCCTTTTGATCTAAGCTTTCAGAAATATGTCAACGGATTTTGCACGGCATATGTCGTTTCCGAGCTACAAGGGGTCAAAGGGGCAAAAATTGCAATTTTTCTGAATATGTCAAATCTTTATTTTTCATCGGATTTTGATTGGATTTTTTTCTTTGGATTCCTCTTGATCTAAGCTTTCAGTAGTTTTCAGCCAAAGGATTTGGCGTAGCTTTTACCTTTTCCGAGCTACAAAGGGTCAAAGGGGCCAAAATTGCAATTTTTCTAAATATGTCAAATCTTTATTTTTCATCAGATTTCGATGGATTTTTTTTTTTTTATTTCTATGGATGTAAAGTGTTAGTTGATAGTAACATATTTTGCATAGCTCTTACAGTTTTTTTTAATCAATAAGTGATCAAAAGGGTTGATTTTTTCCGTAGTTTGTTTCCAGCCAATAACTGTGTCAAGCTTCTTTTTGTGTCCATTTAATTATTGTGTCAAGCTCTTTACTGTGTCCACATTCACTTTGAACTTTTGAACTACTTTTGTTGAAATTTCAGTGATCGACATGCTGCGGTTGTATCATGCTGCGCTCGGCATAGCCCTTTATTTTATTTTTGCTGCTGAAAGTAAAGGATTTCTAGTCGGTGGAGGAAGTGATGTCACAATATTTGTTAATGTTGTCATTGAATTGAAAAAACAATTCGCATGTAAAATCTAGATTTTATAATAGAAAATCTATTTAATAAAAAGCATCCCTCATGAATACCAATAAAAATGACACTTGTTAATCGATAGACGCAGGGGATTAAATTCATTGCGGAACAAGTTCCGCAACTGGTTTAATCCTTCTCATTGTTCGGCACTTGTGACATTTTTATTGATATTGGCTTATTTCAATTAGTTATACTATAATTATGTTTTGTATATAGATTACACCATAAGATCCCGTTCATTACGATATTTTATCCACTAGAGATACTTATTAAAATTTTAATTGCGAGGCTTGCTGAGCATTTTAAAATTTCTAAATTTAACTAATGACATTGGATAAAATATGGTAATAATCGGAATAAAGAGGTGTAATCGATAAATATGGAATAAAGGACATTTTGTTTTTGATATAGACTTTATCACTGCCAGTATCAAGTGAGTCCTATATTTCTGTTATCGGTTATTCACAAAATGATGAATATAACTGTATAATAGATAGAAATTAGCTGAAATTTCTATTTTAGTGCAATTTATCTATTGTTTATTGCAATAATTCATATGCATTCTTCATTCAACTTACTGCGTGTATGAACACAAAGATACTGCCAAAACATGAGGTCAGCAAAGCAAACCACATGGAACTCCTTCACAGTGACCCTATATTTTCGTGATAGTGTCCAGTTTGGTGATACTGAGAATATCAGTCTCTGTTAATCAAAGGAAACTCATGCAAACTACCGATAAATGATAAATACTGAGAATTGTATTCTGAATAGATTTAGTGGGAAACAGCAAGGGGCTTTATTCAACATACGTTGAATATGAATATTTATCTAATGGGTCAAAACCGGTTTAAACTTGACATGTCATTAGAGAAAAAAATTAATTGTGTATTTCTTACATTTGATGACACAATATTTTAGTAATTTTATTAATTTGAGGAATATATTACAGACATGAAAGACGAGGAACATTACAAGTTGATGAGGAACCACCAATCATAGCTTCATCAACAGAGGGAGCTTCACAGTTAGATACTAATGGTATTTTACTGATAGGTTAGTATCGTGTTACCTAGCAAGTCTTTTAGGAAGTATTAGGTTCCCCATAGAAAAAGCCCATTGGAACAAATATTTTAAACCATTGGCATAATAATTATGCCTTAAAAAAATATACAGTAGAACTTCGATGACTCGAACTGGAATAGCTGGAACACCATGGATGTCTCAAACCCAGTTTCTGGTCCCTTTATTCAAATTTAAACACAGTTTTTAAACACAGTTTGAATTGGATAGCTCAAACACCTCTATAGCTCGAACTGTTTTCATCGGTTCCTGGGTATTCGAGCCATCGAAGTTTGACAATACTAAGAAATTCTTAAGAAAAAATACTTTAATATTTGTTATGATGCATAAAATACTTTGTAAGCTTTTATTTTCATGGGTACTTAATTTTTGCTCTATTTAAGGGGGTAGACCTGGGGTAGGAAGAGATAACTCTGTTTTTCACTTTTTTATTACTTATACAAACAAATAGAATCATTACATACCTTTTAATTTAATTTTTATTAATTTTAATTTAATTTTTAAATTTTAAAATTGTAAAAAATTTTCCACACAGCAAATGAGTATTAATTTTGTCATGAAAACAAATACCCAACATCTAGTTATTCATAATGAGTGCATTTTACTCTACATTTTTGCAATGCTGTCCAACAATAATAAATATGCAAAAGTCAGATCTCTTCCAAGGGAGGTAATTTATAGCNGACAAATATAAGGTCTGCCCATGTTCTAATTCGCATAGAGCCCAATTGCAATAATCTATTTCGATTCTAAAGTTTTGAACATTCGAAGCGGCTCTTAGAGAGCAATATTGGGTTTTGCACTAGAATTGAAATATGTCCAAAAACTGCATACAAACACACACAAATGGACATAAAGAAATCTATATTTGTTGATTTATTAATACAAGTGGCTTATAAGCTTCTGAACTAATACAATCTATCTGTTATAGAAAATATAAAATACGGATATTTGAAAATTGAAACAGACATAAGTGTGATCTGGTTGAATTTCTAATTTATGTCTGTTAAGTTATGTTATTTTTGAAGCCAAAAAAAAAAAAAGAGAAAAGCAATATAATATTTATAATTTTATTAACGTTAAAAATTAAAAACTTTATATTTAAATCGCAGAGCATGTTATGCAACATAGATAGGATTTCATAACAGCAACACGTCTGTTGCTAGATTACGGTTATGTCAATTTCAGTTCTGAGTCTTAAAGTTAGTAACTGTTGTAAATTTCTATTAATATCATTATTTGTATGGATTTTTGGGTGATTCATTATTTAAAACTTTATTTACACAAAATAAAATGAATATTGAGTACATAAAATGTGAAATCGTGCATTACAAATGTCATTTTGTAAAAAATATACGCATGTGCTAAAAAATATTGTAGAATTAGAACATAGCTTTGTTTCCAAAGCGAAAGAAGGGGGTCATATTAGAATGTTTGTTATTCTGATGTATACTTGTTTTAGTGGTTTCCTAATGATAGTACCACAGTTGAAATTTTCAGAGAATAATTATGTCATTCCTTGCTAAACAAAACATTATTTGATTATTGTATGATAAATGCAATGTCATAAAGATGCTAAAAACAACAGGAAAATGGATTTGAAGCCCCCTTATAGACTTTAAAAATGTGCTTAGAGCTGACCCCTATGAGCATTTCATAAGATGGCAGGTATGCCAATGTCAGGAAATAAAATTTATATGAAACTTTTTACAGTTAATGATAAGAATCACACATATTTAAGTCTTTGAAATATCTTTGATAAATAAGTTTGAAAGAAATCCTATAATTTATGACGCGTGATAATAATAATGTATATTGTATCCTGTAAATATTTTGTGGTTTTTCTAATTATGAAACTTGTATTCTCTAATTTCTGTCCTGTTTTCATGTTTCCTGAACAGTGGGAGAAATATGTTTCTCCTCTCTAGAGAGAATGTCGTTGAAATTCAATTATGATGTCAAATATGCTTGCCGTTTTGGGACATTACCATTGTGACATCATGATAAAAGGCAATCATGCCTGATGATGTCACGATCAAAGAACACATTTATTTCGGATAATCAGCAAAGGGGGTCATGTGTTGTCCAAAATCTCCTTGAAATCATTAGAGAAATAAAATCCACAACTGTATCTCGTTAGAATTGACTTTTCTACACTTTCGATAGTTCAATTTTCAAATATTTTAAATGTTCGGCAAGCCTACATTTTAAAAATTTGAAAATTTAACTATCTCTAATGTAGAAATGTTGTTTCTCATTCCATGCAATTTTAGATTCTATAATTTTATCATGACAATGACAGCACAGCTGGTCTACAAGTTGATTTGAAAATAGTGCACAAACAATGCAGCAGTCTTTAATTGGAATCAAGGCTGTCAACTTCAGTGGCAAAAAGCTTGAAAACCTGGAGGAAACTTTGACCTTTCACAGATAGTTGATAAATTTTGTATATATATTGGGATGAAACTGCTAGAGATAAATAGGTGATCATATGGAAAGCCTAATTACCTTAAACCATTGAGTTTGTGACACATGATTTTCAAGGAATATTTCATGTTTCTCATTCTACACATTTTCATTGTTTTTCAGGTGGAAAGACTCGTGTTAACATTGGGTTACCAGATGATTATAACGAAGGATTTGTTGGATGTATACAGGAAGTTCTAATTAATGACCAAGAATTACACCTTGTGCGCCATAGAAGAAATGGATCCGCTGTTAATTTTTGTGATTCTTCCAAATGACATAATTAAATTTTAAACAAATATACCGTCACAGCATATTCTATGACAGCCGTGATATTTATAAACAAGAAAATATGTATAAAGAATGTATTAATGACTCCAGCTTTGAAGGTTATGATGGATCGTTATTTGATTCTGCGTTACTGTCAGGTGAGCTGTTGTCATGGTAGCGATTGTTATGGGGATCTGATGTTGTGTGACCTTGCAATGCAGGGTGATCAATTACAGATAACTTCCCTTGTCCTCCATGGGACATGTTTATATACTTTTGAATATGTGTTTTGATTGGATAATTGAATCTGTGATACACAGTTACATTTGTTTTCATTGGATGTTTAAAAAGTTGTACACAGATGATAATTTGTGAAAGTTACCTGCTAAATATTTGTCATTTTATTAACTTTACTTGTGCCATCTTCTGTATATTTATAGTATGCTGATCACATGAACATAATTCATTTGCAAAAACAATTTAGGAGAAAGTAATTTGCCAAAGATTCTAAAACATAATGTATTGTCCTTTTTCAGGTACTGTAAACGTATTAATTTTTGTGGTGTACTAATTTTTGCAATTGAAAAAAGTTTGCTAAAATTTGTACCTGTAATTATCTTAGAAACAATCAGATGGTACTTATATATTTATATGACCTCAAAAATTTTTGGGGTCGTATAATGGTATGGTGCTGTCGTTGTCGTCATTGTCGTTGTCTATAGACACTTTTGTTTTTGTCAATAACTTTACTTCCTGTTCGTCAATCCTTATGGAATTTTAACACAGTGTTCTTGGCACAAAAGGAAGGCTTGGAATAGTTTTGGTCATTGTGGCCCCACCATTTTTTTAAAAAAGGGGCAAAAAGGGTTAAATTGGGTGTTTTCACATAGATATTTGACTGTAGAAAGTTTATTATTTATCGGATTTTGATGGGGTTTCTTTCAATGTACTTCTTAGAAAAATAACAATCTGTAATCTGCCAACAGATTTTACATGACATTTACTATTCACAAGATAAATAGGGCCCAAAAGGAACGAATTTCTAAAATTAGAATTTTTAAAATTTTTAGTCTGATTTTGATGCAGTTTTTTTTTAAATGGATTCCTTGTGAAAAATTTACTTAGCACTGCACCATCAGATTTACTTAATTCCTTTAAAGCTATGAGGGGCCCTACAGGGTCAAAATTGCAAACATGCGAATTACCTAGAATTTTTATTTTTATCTGATTTCAATGGGATTTTTTTTCTTTAGATACCTCTCATTTTAGGCTTTCAGCAGTATGTCAATGATTTGGCATAGCTTTTACTGTTTCTGAGCTATAAGGGGTCAAAGGGTCCAAAAATGCAATTTTAAGAAATATGTGAAATCTTTATTTTGCATCAGAATTTGACAGTTTTTGCCACGCCCGCGACGAAAGGCGCGGAAAGCGAGACATGCGTACAAAGTATGACGGCGGCGGCATAAACTTTCATGTTAAATTTTTGTGATTAGGTCATTTTCTCATTAACTATAAGTGGTAGGTCAATGATATTTGGTATATAGGTTGGTCTTGGGAAGTACATGACAGTCTGTCATATGGCTTTTATCCTTGACCTCAATTTCACGGTCTAGTGAGCATGTTAAGTTTTTGTGTTTAGTTTCTCAGTGACTATAAGTGGTAGGTCAATGATATATGGTATATATGGGTAGTAGATGACAGTCTGCTATATGGCGTTTGTCCCTAACCTCAATTTCATGGTCTAGTGAGCATGTTAAGTTTTTGTGATTAGGTCATTTTCTCAGTAACTATAAGTGGTAGGTCAATGATATTTGGTATATAGGTTGGTCTTGGGTAGTACATGACAGTCTGCTATATGGCTTTTGTCTGTTACCTCAATTTCACGGTCTAGTGATCATGTTAAGTTTCCCTGTTTCTATTAATGTAAGGTCAATAAGATTTTGTATGTGGATTTGTCTTAGATGGAAAATGACAGCCTGCAATTTGGCTTTGGCCCTTGCCCTCTTTTTCACGGTCTAGTGAACATGTTTGGTTTTTTAGTATCTATTAATGGTAGGTCACTGATATTTGGCATTTTGGTTTTGGGTGATGCATGACAGTCTACTATATTGCTTTTGCCAGTTACCCTATTTTCACAGTCTAGCGAACATTTTAGTTTTCTGATTTAGTCAGTTCGAGTATTCACATCTATTTTGCGACCAAGTAGGGACGGGCGAGACATCAATTTGGGTCCACACTTGTTTTTCTTTGGATTCCTCTCATTGCAAGCTTTCAGTATTTTGTCAACAGATTTGGTGTAACTCTTACCGTTTCTGAGCTATAATGGGTCAAAAGGGCTAATTTTGATTTTCACTAGTTTGTGTCCAGTTAATTTATGCATCAAGGTCCTTATTGTGCCCAGCAAATTACTGTGTCCACAATCATTTTAGTTTACACTTGTTTAAATTTCAGTGGTCGACATGCTGCGCTCGGCATAGCCCTTTATTAGTTGTTTCAAAAACCTGTGAAAATTGATACCCGCCAATATGTTCCAGTTCAAGAAACTGTAAAAATGAGCAACAGTTAAAATTAACACGTATACAGTACTCTAAGCGCAAGAATATTCCTCTAAATCAAAGGGAAAGCAGCGCAGATAAACAATCAAAAGAAATGAAAGTATTATTATTTTATTCATTATATAATAATGATTTCACTCTTGCATATCTTTTATAGAAACTTGCCCAATAGATGTGGGTATATCACTTAAAGGGTTGTGGCATATTAGAATTTTACAAGTTTTTATTTTGTTGAAAGCTACAAAAATTTGTTGATGTATGATTTTACATGTGTACTGTTAATGATTTCTTATGTTTTAATGAAGAATAAACGATTGTACATTTGTATTACCTTAAATAATTGTTTATTTCTGTCCTGGTAAATTCTTGAAGTATTGAGGGTTTCTTGTACAAGTAAGATAATCCACTCTGAAGGAGCTTAGAATATACTGTTTTACCTCTGTCTATCCATCTGTACGTCCATCACACATGATTTTCTTCTTATTTTTCTCTGCAATGGCATATTGCAGCCATTTCATATTTGGTGCAGTAGTTCAGTATGAAAGCTTAATGTTTTTGACCTTATCCAACCAAAACTTGATGTTTTCATCCTGACCTTGTCCAGTTTTGTCAAGTCTTCTTGAAAATCAAAAGTAGTGGGATTTCAGTATGGTAATGGCAGTGGTGTTCATAATTGTTTTGCATCTGTTTAACATAATGACTCACTGTAGCCCATTGGTACTTTGAATATAGTTGCAGTAACATCAATTCAGATAGGTTGTATGAGTATTTTATAATGTTTTTGCTCTTGAATATTTTTTAATGTTTTTGCTCTTGCAGTCATCTTCCACTGACTTAGAAATTTTTACAATGTTTACCCCCTCTATTACTGTTCATCCTAGCAACTTGATAGACATGGTGTTGCATGTTTAATACATACTTATGCCACAACTAGATTGTTACGCTGAGCTTTCTGTCATGTATCAACAATGACATCAATATTATAGCAAGTAGATAATACACACAGTCTAAGACTTATATTTTGTATATTGGAGGCCACTTTAGAACATTGTTCAGATTCAAGTAATGCAATGGGTTGGTTAGACATATCCTGTGTCAGCATTTAATTTTTCCTTTTATGCACTAAATGACTGAAGTAGATATATCAATATTGAGAATTGGCTCACAGATTCTATGTTTGATAATTTTACTGCTTCACATATAAATTATTTCACATGTTCAGTGCATAAGATAGTGTGGATTACATTTACATGCATTTGCTTCAAATTTAAATTTGTCCTCTCATAAATTTGCAGTTTTTTGTATCGGCAGTGAACAGAGAAATTAAAATCCACATTTGATTAAGCAAATTCAGCAAATATTTAGCTCACGTCACGAAGTGAAGGGGGCTTATGTGATACCCTTAGTGTTGGTGTCCGTGTCCAGTTAGGAAGAATGGTTAAAGTCCATTCCCGTTTACTGACATGTCCCACATCAACCATATTGGTATGTATGATGCATCTTGGGATGACAACTGCAATGCATTCTTCGGATGCTGCCTGTTACGTACATTTCACACATGAGCGACTTAGTTAGGTAGAATGGTGAAAGTCCATTCCTGCTTACTGACATGTCATTCATATTGGTATGCATGATGCATTTTGTGACGACAGCCGCAGTGAATGATTTGGATGCAGTCTGTGACCTTCATTTTTTGCATGAACGAATCTGTTAAAAAGAATGATATAGTCCATTCCTGTTTACTGACAAGTTTAACATGTGGCAATGCTGTGCAACGAGGTGAGCTTAGCAGGCTGTGGCTGCTTTCTATGTTTTCATGTTCAGTTTGATATAAAGATAGTGTTAATCAATTATTCCTTTTGGAGAAAGTCTATCTACTGCTATTGTTATCTAAATCAAGTGCCATGAATTAAATACCTTTCACAATAACTTTGAAGCTACAATTTTCTGGTAGCAGTTGAATACTGTAGATATTTACACTGGTACTAATGTCACAATATTTTCATTCCTGGAGTCAAACTACCTGGTGATGTTATGCAGAAAAGACACATTTCTCTGTCGCATTTCAGTAATTTAGTCAAAATAGTCTTAATGGTTTTAAAAACTTGTATCATTATGTCCATGCCATACTTAAGATTGACATTACATAAAGGAAACATAATGGACATTAGATAATTGATGAGACATAAGTTGTAGAAATGGGCATATGCAGAAAATAAATTACATAGTAACTTCATTATTTTGTTATTTCTTCCAAATATTAGTCAACACAACTATTAAAATAATCAGATATTATATCTTATAATTGCATTATATCTGTTATCATTGTTTATAATGTAATGTACATTTTAAAGCATTCCAATTGAATGTTATATTAAAGTGTTTTTTTTTTTTTAAATATGTGTCCTTTTTTATGCCTTCCATAGATATCAAAGTGTTATTTTTTATACGACCGCAAAAATTTTTGCGGTCGTATAATGGTATGATGCTGTCGTCGTCAGTGATGTTGTCGTCGTTGTCGTTGTCGTCGTTGTCTGTAGACACTTTTGTTTTTGGTCAATAACTTTAGTTTAAGTTGACCAATCCTTATGAAATTTTAACAAAATGTTCTTTGGCACAAAAGGAAGGCTTGGCTAAGTTTTGGTTATTGTGGCCCCACCCGTTTTGAAAAAAAGGGCCAAAAAGGGTTAAATTTGATGTTTTAATATATTTGACTGTAGAATCTTTATTATTTATCGGATTTTGCTGGGGTTTCTTTCAGTGTCTTCCTGAGGAAATTTCCAAACAGTAGTATGCAACGGATTTCGTGTGGCATGTACCGTTCACGAGATATATGGGGCCCAAAGGGGGCCAATTTCAAAAATTTAATTTTTTAGCTCACCTGACCCAAAGGGTCAGTGTGAGCTATTGCCATCACTTGGCGTCCGTCGTCCGTCCATCCGTCTGTTAAACTTTTCACATTTTCATCTTGTCCTCTGAAACTACTGAAACAAATTCAACCAAACTTTACAGGAATGATGTATGGAAGGTCCTTTACAAAGATTGCTCATTTCGTTCCGATCCGCCAAAAAAACGTGGCCGCCAGTGCGGAACTTAGGTTTAACATTGGACCCTATGGGAAAAATCACATTTTCATCTTCTGCTCTGAAACCACTGAAGCAAATTCAACCAAACTTTACAGGAATGGTGTACTAAAGGTCCTAAACAACGATTGGTCATTTCGTTCCGATCTGACAAAAAACATGGCCACCAGCATGGAACATGGTTTAACATTGGACCCTATGGGAAAATTCACATTTTCTTCTTCTCTGAAACCACTGAAGCTAAATGCAACCAAACTTTACAGGAATGATGTACTAAAGGTCCTTAACAAAGATTGCTCATTTCGTTCCAATCTGATAAAATACATGGCCGCCAGCACGGAACATAGTTTAACATTGGCCCTGTGGGAAATTCACATTTTCATCTTCTCCTCTGAAACCACTGAGCAAATTCAACCAAATTTTACAGGAAAGAAGTATGGAAGGATTGCTCATTTTGTTTCCATCAAATGAAAAACATGGCTTCCAGCGCGGAACTAAGGTTTAACATTGGATCTTATGGGAAAATTTACATTTTCTTCTTCTCCTCTAAAACCGCTGAAGCAAATTCAACCAAACTTTACAGGATTGATGAACTGAAGGTCCTTAACAAAGATTTCTAATTTTGTCCTGATCCAATGAAAAACATGGCCGCCAGCACAGAACAAAGTTTATTTTGGCCCTATGGGAAATTCACATTAAAAACATGGCCACCATACAGAACATTGAAAAATCCTGCTGTTCAGCATTTTGTCAGGTGAGAGATACAGGCTCAGTGTCTGAGCCTCTAGTTAATTTTTAGTCCGATTTTGATGCAGTTTTTTGCAGTGGATTCCTTATGAAAAATTAATATAGCGCTGCACCATTAGATTTTTGATAACTTGTTCCTTTTCCAATCTATGAGGGGCCCAACGGGGCAAAAATTGAAAACATGCGGATTACCTAAATTTTTTATTTTTCATTCAATTTCAATGGGATTTTTTTCTTTTGATTCCTCTCATTGTAGGCTTTAAGTAGTATGTCGACAGATTTGGCATAGCTCTTACCGTTTCTGAGGTATTAGGGGTCAAAAGGGCCAAAATTGCAATTTTTAGAAATATATAAAATCTTTATTTTACATCAGATTTTGATGGGATTTTTTTCTTTGGATTTCTCTCAATGTAAGCTTTCAGCAGTATGTCAACAGATTTGATGTAGCTCTTACTGTTTACAAGCCATAAGGGGTCGAAGAGGTCAAAATTGCAATCATTAGAAATATGTGAAGTCTTTATTTTTCATTAAATTTGGTGGGATTTTTATCTTTGCCTTGTTCTCATTTTAAGCTTTCAGTGATATGGCAGTATATTTTGCATTGCTCTTTGGTTTCCAAGCTATAATGGGTCAAAGGGGCCAAATTGCAATACTTCAAAATATGTGAAATCTTTATTTTTCATTGGATTTCAACCTGAGTTTTTTCTTTGGATTTTTCTTGATGGTATTTAACAGAATTTCTTAGCTCTTACAATATCCTAGTAATAAGGGATTAAAAGAGCTAATTTTTATTTTCACTAGTTTGTGTCCAGTTAATTTCTATGACAAGGACCTTATTGTGTCCACCAAATTACTATGTCCACATTAATTTTAGTTTACACTTGTCCAAATTTCAGTGGTCAACATGCTGCGGTGGTATCATGCTGCGCTCGGCGTAGCCCTTTATTAATCTATATTTTCACTTGCAGATGTTTTGGTGTTTACTTCCAGCTTGATAATCACTGAAGGGACCAGTTATTTGAATTAACAATGAAAGGATATGTAGTAGATGTACATGTGACAGTCTCTAAAATACATGCTAAAACAAAGCAATGGAACAAAGCTTTTATTGTTGTTCTTCATTTTGAAGTCACCATGAGGCCTTCAACAATGAGTTTTGATCATACCTCATAGTAAGTTCAAGACGACCCCTAGTACCGGTTTGAGTGGAATTCATTGATATATTTCGAACATAGCTAAATCAGAGACATATAAAACACGTATTTAAATGTCTCTGGCTAAATCCATGTATCTTCGTTACTACATGTCATATATGGGGGATTGTCAACAAACGTAAAAATAACTGGCTAAGTGCTCTTACAATATAGCTGTCATCAAAAACTAAAAAGGCCCATTTGAAGACCAGCACAAAAAGTAAACAACAACAGAGCACTCATGTTCAGTAGTAAGAAAACTTGGCATAATAAATCCATTAGATGTGGGCACAATAAACAGATGGTCAAAATATCATTGTGAATTTACAAAAAATATAAAATGCCAAAATTTGAAAATATGATATTGTATCCATATGAGAAATTCTCTCAACAACAAGTACACCATAACTGAAATGTATAGAGAGCATACATCTCTCCCATGGGGAATCTTTTTACCTTTCTTAATTTATGTATAATACCAGCATTTTTAGTACATAAGGGATAGTGTTGCCTATGAAAATGACTGATTGGTGTCAACTCCAGCCGTTTGTTTTTTTTTACCTCTACTGGATTTAATTTTATTACCGGAATTGCCATGTTCAACATAGTGAGTGTCTCTGAGAAACAGGTATGATTACTTTACCGGTCTTCCTGATCTTATCCATGGCCTTTAATTGAGTCTGTGTTACTCACCTGTCCAAATTTTCTTTTCTCTTAAGAGATGTCTTTGTTTATGTTTCTGATGTTGGTATTGTCTTTGGACTTTTCCTCTTTGGCCTGAAAGTTCAGTTCTAACTCATTTTGCAGTACCAAACAATGCCTAGATTGGCGAATTGACATTTGTTGCCAGCCTTTTC
Source organism: Modiolus philippinarum (assembly GCA_002080025.1). Classification (NCBI taxonomy): domain Eukaryota; kingdom Metazoa; phylum Mollusca; class Bivalvia; order Mytilida; family Modiolidae; genus Modiolus; species Modiolus philippinarum. The sequence goes on along the minus strand of MJUU01000547.1, from coordinate 40,737 downwards.
TTTCAACACACCAGCTAATTATTTGCTTCTGATAATGACTGATTTGCTAATTTGTGTTAAAAATCTCCATTTACAACATATAAGCTTCACTGGGGTCTCATTAAATGTTTGATGGTTGTTGACCATTCAACTAACATGTGGCATTTTATAAAGTTTGGCTGGTTTTTGATGGTTGATACCAGTCTTTCAAAAACATCAGCAAACTAGTTTGTTGCTTCTTATAATGAATAACTAAATACCGAAGTTACTGTGAATTTACTGTGAATGATTTATTAGTTAATTGAGGTTTAACACAAAAGTTCCCAGTATATCAGATACGTTGTGATACAAGCCTTATCAGCGACTGATTTGTTAATTTATGGTTGATACATTACCTTTAAGGACATTAACTACAATTTCTCTAATTTCTTTCCAGTTTTCATACTTCCTGAACTGTGTGGAAACATTTGTTCTCCTCTCTAGAGAGGAGAACAAGTTTCGTGATTTTTCCCGCTAAATTTATTCGGAATATTAGAGAAACAGCTTTCACAACTTAAACACGTTAATTATGAAATTTCTCACATCTCGTTAAATAAATTTTCAAATGTTTAAAAGCTCGGCAAGCCTCGCTATCAAACATTTGCAAAATTTATTTAACTCGATGTGAGAAATTTCATAATCAACTAGTTCTTGTTGTGGAAACTATATTTAACCTCTGGCACTGAGTAATTTTGCGAGTTTCTTACCCATCTTTTCAGTAAACACACATAATAAGGCTTCTGATGATTGATTGGTGAACTAGTGTTGGACACCAGCTTAACATATTAGCTTTATTGTAGGTTCGATCGCCTTTTGCCCGTCCATCACGAAGTTTAAGTCAATGCATCTTTAGAATAACAAGTTATAGCTTATGTATCTTTGATATTACTTGAAGATAGATAAGAAGGTACATTTAACATGCATTTCATGCATTAAGGACTCACATTCAAGTTTTTGTAAGTCCAGAACTCAGATACGACAAATCTAGAGGAATACTATTATGACTGAAGATGTGTCTTGTATAGTCACAATGCTCCGATAAAAATTTGGTTAAATTAACCTGCGTCTTTTTATATCGTGTAAAAGTAATGTCACCTTGATCTACATCCAAACATAAAGTAGGTTAAAGTTTTTGAAAGATCAGGTCTAGGATACATGAAGTACAACTCTTAGAATAATGATAATATTCTAGTTGCGTTTTGTATAGTCAAGAAGCTCCAGATAAAGAAATATCACCTTGTCCTACATTTTATGTTTGAGTCACGTTCGAGTGACTTGGATTATTTTTTAGAGCTTAGATCTCGGATATTAAAACTCTTAGGGAACAATATTTTGTCACTTGATACATCTTGTACATTTCAATTCACATAGCTTAAGATAAGAATTATGTCACCTTCACCTACATTTGATATACGAGTGACTGGGGATAAAATTTCGGAGTTAAAGACTAGATCTCCGATACTTTTTGCTGTACATGAATAATATTGACTCAGTATATGAATCTGTGATAGTCATAAGGCTTCCATTTTCATACTTGTTTGGCAAATTGAAGTTTATTTCAAACTACATATCTAAGAAACTAAAATTAACTCTCATTTGGGATAATATTTTGTCGGTAGATGTGTCTTGGATAGTCGCTGGACCCTGATTAAAATTAGGCCACCTTTACCTACATTTCATGAATTTTCGAATAAAGGTTAATTCTATGCAACCCTTCAGATATTAAATACGGCAACTTAGAAAGAAGCGAGTTTGGTATAAACATGGATTCTCTGTAAGTAAGTGAGAACCGAACCGTCAGTCTCAAAAAAAAATTTTAAAATGTGGTCATTGAGTAAGTAGTCTACATGTTTTGGGTTTTATTCGTATTTTGATTCAACTATAGGGAAACGGGACAGGTAAAGAGGAGGTTTGCGTACCCATAAACCGGTATAATCCTACCGCTGGCCTTTGCTAGTGCCGATACCAAGTCCGGCTGTCCCGAGTTCCTATTGTTGTTTAGGCTTGTCTTGTCTTATTTGTGTTTTTCCTTTGTAGTCCCCTAGCAGAATGTGGCATGTAATTATAATTTTCAGCCATTGTAGGTGTTTCCTGTAATCCATTTTTTATATTGGCGACATCAGTAATGGATATCACCAGTCACTCTGATATATACTTGTGTATTGAAAAAAAGAAACATTCAAAAGAAAATTCGATTAATAGCAAGAAAAGGGCTACATTGTTAAAATCTCAAATCTCTACTATGAGGCAGGTAAAGTGGCGAAAAATAGATCAAGAAATTCGTCTCCAATTAGACTTTGGAAAATTGACAAACAACAAAACAGAACATCAAAGTCTTTTATGATAACAATAGACTGTTGACAAACAAATAAAAACAAATGTTTGGATCAGTTCAGGGAGTAAGATAGGAACACCATAAAACAAAAGAGGAATTAAGTAAATAGATTGGTCGGGCTCTTTAAGGTGATGAACCAAAAACCACCAACACAGCACAAGGATATACAACATACAAGAGACACATCAAATGCAACCGAGCATAAAATCCAGAAAACAGAAAGGTAATCGACATTTTCGAAAACAACAGGTCACCAGGCCCAGGGCAGAGGTTCTAAAACAGATCTGGAGATATCGATACAAATGTTGTATTTTACGAAAGGATATGGAGTAAGTGGACATGAGACCATAACACATGCGTTAACTCCAACTGCAATAATGAGCTGTATGGCCATTTCGGAAATATATTCCTCATCGGCAGCACTAGAACCCAAATAAACACTACAAAACAATAAAAGTTTGAAACAGGCACTTTTTACACTGGAAAGTACTCGACCAGTCTAAATTTGTCTGAAAATTACTAACATAGTCTCGACCAAAGTCCGTTTCAGTCTGAAATTTACTGAACCAGTCTCGACCTGTCTTGACTAGTCTGGACCTGTACTGAAAGAGTCTTGACCTGTTCCGACCAGTCTGGACCTGTAGTGAAAAGTCTCGACCTGTCTCAACCAGTCTGATATAGTACTGAAAGAGTCTCGACCTGTCTTAATCAGTATAATATAGCACTGAAAAAGTCTCGACCTGTCTCGACCAGTCTGATTCAATACTGAAAGAATCTCGACATGTTTGAACCCGTCTCGACCAGGCTGAATTAGTACTGAAAGAGTCTTGACCTGTGTTAAAAAAGTCGGAAAAATATAAAGGTGCCAAGCATTCCAAATCAAGAGACAATTAAAAAAATAAGAAACGTCAAAGTGTTATTCACTAATGATATGCCAAGTTTAAACTGGTTCTGACCCGTAAGATAGATTTTCATATTCAACTTTTATAAAGCCCAGTGTTATCTCCCGTAAAATATATTCGGAAAACAATTCTCGGTGTTTATCATTTGGTGATTTTCTTCATCTTATCTATCCAAAAGAGCTAGAAATTAAGGATACTACAGATACTTCCACATCAGCCTCGTTCCTCGACCTTCATCTTGACATTGACAAAAGAGGTACACTACAAACTAGGCTATATGACAAACGTGATGACTTCACTTTTCCAATAGTCAACTTTCCCTTTCTTTGTAGCAACATTCCAAAAGCACCAGCATACGGAGTTTACATCTCCCAACTCATTCGCTACTCAAGGGCCTGTGGTCGATACAGTGACTACCTTGATAGAGCTCGGTTGCTTACAAATAAGCTACTTAAGCAAGGGTATGTTGCCCATAACTTGAGGTCATCACTACAGAAGTTTTACGGTCGACATCACGATCTTGTGGACCGCTATGAGATATCTGTTTCCCAGATGACAACAGATCTTTCTCTTTGCCAGTAAAGTTTGTTTTTCCTCTACCGGATTTGACTTTACTACCGGAGTTGACATGTTCAACACGGCGGGCGTCTTAGAAGAAGCAGGAGATGCTTACTCTACCGGTGCACCTGATCTCACCCATGGTTTTTATTGGGTCCGTGTTGTTCATTTTTGTATATGTGCGTGTCTTCATTTTCTTTTCTGTGTCATGCTCATGTTATGTCTTCGTTTTTTTTGTTTTTCCGACGTTGCCATTGTCCTTGGATTGTTCTTTTTAGACTGACGGTTCGGTTCTCACTTACTTTACTAGTATCATTAGAGAAAAAGAATACAATACTTTATTCCGATCATTAGCATATTATATCCACTCTCGATAGTCAAATTTCAAAATTTAAAAATGCTCGGCAATCCTCGCAAATTTTAAAATTTAACTTTCTCTAGTGGATAAAATATGGTACATGTAATCAACGGGATCTTGTGTAATCTATATTTCTAACTTCAGTTTGCTGAATAAACCGCAATTCTTATTAAAAGATCAAAGGTCTGTATTTTAAATAACAGAAATCCTTGTACTGAAATAAAAATAAATAATTCTTTTCTCAAAAATTAATATCAAATATATTCTCTTGTTTAAGTCAAACCAAAAAAATCGTCTCCATTTGATTTTTATCTTAAATAAATAAGAGAAAATATGAAACAATATAAAATACACAAATTTGATTAATTGTGTTGATGATAATTCATTTCAAACATTTATTTCTTATATTTTCTGCGGCCTGGGTGGCCGAGTGGTTAAGGTAGTTCTACTACCCATACAACCACTGTAGTCTATCACCACTGCGGTGTGAGTTCGCGCCCCACTTTGCACATTACAAAATGGGGTGCACTCGACTTAGAATCGTAAGTGATAAGGAATGTCAGTTACCTGCCCAAGGTCGGTGGTTCTCTCCACTGGGCACTACGGCTTCCTCCACCACTTAAACTGACCGTCATGACATAGCTGAAATACTGCCGAAAGTGACGTTAAACCCCATATCAATCAATCGATCTTTTATTATTCTATAAATTGTTTATTGCAAATTGCAAACTGAGTTGATTTCCATCATCAGTTACACCAGAGACGTATAGATATATAAATATATGTCTCTGGTTACACTTTCTGGTGAGTGACATGGCATCAGGTAAAATTTTTGTGTTTTATACATTATCATTTGTGTATATTACATGTACCTTTTATTATACATCTGTGAATATTACAGGTACCTTATATAGCAATTTTTGACAACACATGATTCATAACTTGATTATGATTATTCATAACCCCTTCCCTTTCTTAGCAGCAATGTACCTACCTCTCCAGCCTATGGAGTGTACATTTCACAGTTGATTCGTTACTGTCGAGCTTGTAGTTTGTACAGTGATTTTTTGAACAGAGCAAAAACACTGTCCCAAAAGCTGCTTAGTCAGGGATTTGTTCAACCTTTGTTAATTTCATCCCTCAAGAAATTCTATGGCCGTCACCAAATGAAAGTGGACATTTTCAGCTAGATTCACGTCTTCCCGGATTTGACTACCGACTTTGACATTTTCCCGGATTGAATCACCCACAGTGTGACGGGTGCTGTTAACAGAGCAGGACATGCTTACCCTTCCGGAGCACCTGATGTCACTCTCAGTTTCACTGGAGTTCACACTATGAGTGCCTTTGTTCTGAATGTTGTAGTTTCTGGTTCTGTGCTTTGTGTCTGTCTGGCGTCATTGTTTTTGTGTCTAACGTCATTGTTTTCTGTGTTCTCGTTTTTGCCCTGTCTTTGGACTTCGATTTTTGTGAATTTCACCCCTTTGTTCCTTCGGTATTCTACTGCCGTTGTTTGATTAGTGGTACATTGAATATGAAGGGGAATTGATATTTTATAATTTTGATTACATTGATTTACTTATCTAAAATAAAAATCTCAAATAAAAAAAATGAAAAAGTAATAAAACAAAAATTTTGAATAAGGTAAAATTATAACCCCTTGATCTTTTTTTTTATTTATTTATTTTTGATAGTCAGGATTTTACAAAAACCCACACTACACCACCTGACCAGGGTGTTGCTGGGAATTTGAATACATATACATATAATTTTTTACGAAAGGATATGGAGTAAATGACATGAGACCATAATACATATGTTTTACTCCAACTGCAATAATTTTAAAGTGCTGTATGGCCATTTCGGAAATTAATTCCTCATCAGCAGCACTAGAACCCAATAGGAAATCCATAATTTCATTAAAATTTAATTTAAATAAACATACATATGACCATTATATTCTTTATGATAATACACTTGTAGTTGGTTACCGAAATGATAATCAACACGGGTATTATTTGATTGGCGATTTGTCAATCATGTAAATGTCTCGTGTCAGTTTCTAGAAATAGTGTAACCGGATGTTGATTAAATTAACACCTGCATCATTGTCTTCCGAAACGGTTTTTACATTTTTTTGACTAAGATAACTCAGTTTATTGATAATATGACATTTTTATCAAAAGTATTATATTCAACACCCCTTTCAATGAATGGCGGAATGATACACATAGCAACGATGATAGAAACAAAATGGCGGCATACTTGAGACTGGTGACTACGGAGATCGCTTTACTTCAAATAAATTGAGTAGAAATTAGAGAAACAATCTCTAACAACCTCGAACTTTAAAATGTGAAAATTTAACTATCTCGATGTGAGAAATATACGTAATATACTTGAATCAATGTTAGAGACTATATCTATACAATCTCCCACTCACTTCTCTTTCATAATATTGCAAATAATTTACACATGGAAAATAAGTTTTACTATATATTGTAAAAATGTTCTTGTATTTTATATTGTCTAGAATCATATCTGGAAAAATTGATTGAATAGGGTCCCAAACTTTTTCAATCTGTTCACTTTACCATGTTTTTAGCAACATACAGTTCAAGTGCATAGTAATTTTTAATTTTGTTTTTCAACCCAAAAATACAAGGAAGCTTTTTTCAAACTTAATTTGTAGATGTATTTCTTAACTATAATAATAAGAAAGTTAAAAACATGCTTTCCTGTATAAGTCCAAGAAAATGTTTTGTTCAGATTAAATTCAAAGTTTCTGTAGAACAATATCAGACAGTCACAGAAATTATCTAAAAATCTGGCAGTAACTTCAGTGATAAATTAAGTGCACAACTGTTTCGTCCTCCCTTTTGCAAAAAGAACACTATTGATCATCTTTTATATGAATTTTATAAAGAAATGTATTCGTAGGAACAACTCTGTGTAAAATTTTGTATTGAAAATTGTATAATATGTATCCTTGCAACATTTTTCAAGGACAGAAAAATATCTAGATTTGTTATCAAAAACCTTCCAATTTCAGAAATTTTTCATTCGGGAAATGAACAATGTCTTTAATTGAATCTTTATATACAAATTTTTTATCCTTACTGTGAATAAGCCTTTCTAGAAAGGTATCCATCGGTATGAAATTTTCCGAAAAAGATGTTTTCTCGGATACACCTCTTCACTTGTGTTGGTATTGTTGATAATAGGCTAAAATACCTCATAAGATTATTTGTACCAACTTGGGCTTTTAACTGCTCAAAAGTCGAAAAATCTTTTTTTTTCCCTCATAATCAAAAATATGACATAAACTCTCTACTCCAGCAGCAAACCATTTGTTATACAATTTGAAATCATCAACTGGAATGAATTTAAAATATCCAGTGAGAGACACTCCTGCAAATTAATTTTTAAAACTGGTTTAGCTAACATCAAAGAATGCATGGCGTCCCTCCAGAAAGGATAACTTAATTTATCAGATACCGCTAAAAGTTTTTCTTTTTGCAGAGAAAAACACTTAATACCTCTCCCAATCTTTCGTAACATTGGAAGAAAAATAGCCTGCCATTCTCCACCCTAAGTTAAGACGAATCTTCTCACCCAACTTATCTCCAAAGATTGCAAATGTATCATTTTAAGTCCTCCATCTTCTTTTTCTGCAATAAATGTATTATGCTTATAATTTTCTCATTTTGTCCATCCCAAATGAAATTCAAAAATAACTTATCTATTTTGTTCATCAAGTGGTATGTCTGATCTATATTAGGTAATGATGTCAAAAGATGAATTAATTGATGCAAAGCATATATTTTAATAATTGTAATTTTCCCAAGGAGTGGTAGTTTAATGTGCTGCCAGCTTTTTGATAATTTCGATATGTCTATCATCTTTTTCGAAAATTTAAGTTAGGCATTATGTTGAGATTGAGTGGGAAGTCAATGCCAAGAAGTTTTAAGTTAGAAGAAGATCAATCAAGGTTACTATCTTGACAAAGAATCAGATCAGAGTATCTCTTATTTCTGACTAAGACAAATTTTGTTTTTCTATTATTCATTTTCAATCCAGAGACTTGTCGAATTTTATCAAAAATTTGTGAAGTTTCATACAGTGTTTTTTTCACTACCATCAAGCATTAAAAACGTGTCATAAGCATATTGACTAATGAGTGATTCCTTTCCATCTATAATAATTCCTTTTACCTGTTGATTAGATTTTAATTGCATAGCAAGTATCCCCACACCAGTATTGAATAAACAAGAAGGGTTGATTTAAGAATGTAATTTTTAAACACTTAATTAATTTACTGATTCAAAGCATATATATGAGATTTCCTTGATCATGACTTTTCATTAACTTTAGACTGGTCGAAATTCTTTTAGTGGTCGAGACAGGTCGAAACTCTTTCAGTACTATATCTTTCAGTACTATATCAGACTTGTCGAGACAAGTCGAGACTTTTCAGTACAGGTTCAGACTGGTCCAGACTGGTCCAGACTTTCAGTACAAGTCCAGACTGGTCAAGACATGTCTAGACTGTTTTTAATTAGTAAATTTTAGTCTGAATAAGACTTTCGAGACTATGTTAGTAATTTTCAGACAAGTTGATACTGGTCGAGTATTTTTCAGTACGTTTTAGTAAAAAAAGTGCCCGCTTCAGACTTTTGGTGCTTTGTAGTGAAATGTATGACTTTATTGGCATATGTGATAACAAAAGACGAGAAATGCTTTTGTCTGTACCTGTAAAGTGTTTTAACAGAATTATTTTGGAAAGAGAAAGCTGCAAGAAAACCAAGTGTGGTTTTGCCAAATAGATCATTTGCGGACCCCGCAACAACCTTACATAGCATAATTGAGCTATCACTGAATTCATCTCATCATTGTGCAGTCTGAATCTATTTTCTATTTGATAGACTAGATCATTGGTAGAGCAGCTAATTGGTCGTTTTTGAATTCTGAAGAAGTTTATAACGATCATTAAGTACACATACATTGGAATCCATGGCTGAATAGTACATGTAGGACAGCTAACAGACCCCTCTGACAAAACTATTGGGGAACACTATGGATTTTTATTCATTCTAGCAGTTGATAGGATCATGAGACAAACCACATCTAATAGAGGAAACGGAATACATTCAACACTAACTTAACAGCAGGTTGACTTAGATTTTGTCGACGACATCGCTCTTTTGTCTAAAAATCACAGATGAAAGATACAAGAACTGTTCTTATAATTAGAACACAGAAGACCAACCCTAACCCTAACCCTAACTACCTCAATTCCACTATAAGAAGTCGAGCCCTTCACGTATATTGGTGTCTAAAGCAATTTGGGAAGAGCAGCCAGAGAAAATCAGAAAAAATATCTATGGTAGAAGGCAAAACAATAGCCTATATAGATCTAAAGATCGAATTAACAAAGTTCAGAGATTTACAATTTATAACAGAGGTACATTACAAACTAGCCTGCATGACAAACGCGATGACTTCACTTTTCCAATAGTCAACTTCCCTTTTCTTTGTAGCAACATTCCAAAAGCACCAGCATATGGAGTTTACATCTCACAACTCATTCGCTACTCAAGGGCTTGTGGTCGTTACAGTAACTTCCTTGATAGAGCTCAGTTGCTTACAAATAGACTACTTAAGCAAGGGTACGTTACAAAAAACTTTAAGTCATCACTACAGAAGTTTTACGGTCGACATCACGATCTTGTGGATCGCTATGGGATATCTGTTTCCCAGATGACAACAGATCTTTCCCTCTACAACTAAAGTTTGTTTTTCCTCTATCGGATTCGACTTTACTACTGGAGTTAAAATGTTCAACACGGCGGGTGTCTTATAAGAAGCAGGAGATGCTTACTCTACAGGTACACCTGATCTTACCCATGGTTTTTTATTGGGTCCGTGTTGTTCATCTGTATGTGTGTCTTCATTTTTCTTTTTTGTCCCTTACTCAAGTGGTGTCCTTGTTTCTTAGTGTGTCTGATTTTTCCATTGTCCATGGATTGTTCGTTCTTTTGATTGACGGTTCGGTTCTCACTTACTTTATTCATTTTTATTTGTTTAATTGGTTTGTTCTTGTTTATCACTTAGTTGTTTCGTGTTTTATTTTAGATGAAATAAAGGGGACAACAGGAAACACCTACAATGGCTGAAAATTATAATTACATGTCACGATCTGCAAAGGAACTACACAGGAAAAACATAAATTAGACAAAAGACAAACGTAAACAACGATATGAACTCGGGACAGCCGGACTGTTTATGTCGTCGGTTTTATTTTTGGTTGTTTTTGTGCAAGTGTTTAAATTAAATCAAAAATTTTTGGTATGTTAAAATGTTTATTTATTGAAGAAAGAATTTGTTCTCACGATTAAAATATGCTGCAGAATTCCAAACATAAAAAGACATAGTAAAATAAATTTTTCATTTTCTTTAAAATTTTACATTTCCAGAATTAAATTTCACATAAATTGATTTCAATATGTACAATAATCGAGTGTCTCGTACAATTTTCGAGTGTTCCATCATTTTACAGATGACAAATTGATGTTGATTGACTCTTCGCAGTTTCCCTTGTATCATCTTCATCAACTGCACTCGTACTGCTTATCTGAAAAGTAATGATAAAAATAACATTAGGGTAGATTTATTGGGTACATAGGAACGATAAATTCTTAATCGTCAAACAGTCAATTACACCGCATCAGATTGTTTCCTGTATAGTGTAATTTACTATCAGCTTAAGATATGCGTAACAAAACTACTATATACATGTATAATTATTCGATTGCAATAGAATCGCAAAACAGTTTATTGGATATATATAATTATTCGATTGTATTAAAATCGCAAAGCAGCTAATAAGCTGAAAACTGTCGTTATCAATCTTGGTGTTCTTACAAACCAAGAATGTGAAAAAATGCTAAAGATAATTTAAATGTGTTTAATCTTAGCTTGTACTTGGTTACAATAATCAAGATATATTCAACTTATGTACCCCTAACATATAGTAATTAGATCTGTTGAAATTATGTATGAAAAAGGAAGGAAACGGGGTAAATGTCAAGGAGACAACATCCCTTATCCAGGTTAAACCGACCCAAAACAAAAAAGCATCTAGGGGTCACCGTACGGTCTTCAACACAGTGAGGAACCTCACACCATATAGCAAGCCCTAAATGGCCCCAAAAAGGTAAAAAAATGAATAAATCAATGGAAACAAACCACATCCAATAATCCAAATATCAAGAAAATAAAATTTTATAAGAAGACAAGGACAAGCCAATGACCAACATATCCCCGACTTGGAACAGGCGCAAAAATTGTGGTGGGGTTAAACTCGTTTTCTTGGATCCAAACCCTCCCCCTATGTGTGGTCAATGGCTAAAAAATAAATACACAAAAAGACTCACAGTAACAATTAAACTAGAAAAAAGTCCAACTTATCAAGACGAGTACCCTCACAATGAAGTACATAAAACATGAAGACAATACACACAGGTACTGTCCAGACAAATGCTCGCAGGTACTGACAGCTAGCTAAGGACAAAATTTCCGTTGACTATGATATCAAGCCTTCTTACATATGAAACTTCAATTGAAATACTTCTAAATAGATTTGTTATAACAACATCATCAATAATATAAAGAAGAATATGATATTGTGCAATGCCAAATATTGCCAATACGAAAAATTGTTTAAATTTAGTTATGGTGTAAAGCATTTAAGAGATGATCAATATTTTTGCCAACAAAAACCAGAAGTAAAGATTTAACACTTGTTAAGTAAAGATTTACCACTTGACCACTTGTACTAGAAATAAGAATTTGGCAGCTTGATAAATAAATTATTTGATTCATAATACAATATTATAAACTTTTGGACTTTGATAATACTTAGTCGCAGTTCTGAACAATCAACCTATATAGAGAATTTTATACTGCAATTATTTTTATATTTTAAGATTTTGAAACTGGAAAACTTATGCTAAAATATTTTAAATATAATGAAAAAAGAAACTCTCCGGTAAATTTGCCGGAAAAGGGGTGTTAGTCCTGAAATATTTGTGAATGGAAGTAAATGAAATAAATGAATAAATAATCCTTATTTCAAGAGGATATCCCATAAGCCGAAACTAAGTTTTATTGGTTTAATATTGCTAATGATTGTGTTGGCGTTCACCAATAATCAGCCATTATTTATGAAAGTACATGTATGTGTTAATGTGTCCTTTTAGTCATTCTTCTTACTTTAAATGTTCTGTCTCTAATTACATTGTAATGGACTTGAAACGTGTTATGCCAGAAAGAAAAAAATATATATAGATAATATCAAATTCAAAAAGTTCTCGAATGAGGTTGCTATAGTATAAAAATGATATATGTCCAATATATAACTATTTGCTTACCGTAAAAAGAGTCCATCTCCTCCTCCGAGTCCGAGTCCATTACCTCCAAAAAGACCTCCAGCTCCACCGGACAGTAACAGCGCAGCAGCACCCAACAACAAAATAATAAGTGTATTGTTGTTGTTACTGCTTGTACTGGTTGAAGTTGAAGCGGCGGTTGTTGTTGTTGTGGTTGTGGTTGCCATGGTGTTTTGGTTCTGAAATAAGTTAAATGATACGTATTCATTACATTCTACTCGGCTACACTTCGGCTATCTCTTTTTGCTTCTTTATTTCATAGAAATGTAAAAAAATTACAGAAAACATCGATAGATCCAGTTTTCGAAAAACATGGGATGCATTGAAGTTCCGGAAAAAAGGAGTTACAGGAAAAAAAACGATATTTTTGTGAATTATTGCCTGAATTTCGCTCGAATTGAAAATGAAATTCATCTAGATATATGGGAGAGGGTGAGGTCCAACCTCCGGAGACCCCGGTTCTGCCAATGGAAAAGCAAGCGTTTCCTTTTATACAGTAATATTTATAGAACTACCAATACATGCACTTAAATGTTTTCCCTGTTTTAAGTTTTTTTTTAATTCGAATGAAAGATTTCCAGAGTTTGCAAGTAAACGTGTTTTCAAAACAAACCAATTATTCTATGGTGGGACCAAACCTCTAAATAGCAATGCTGGATTTAATAACAATTACTTTTGTTATATTTTAGCTTGCTTTATTTCATTTTATTATCTTATTTATTACTTTTATTATTTCGGATCCAAAACAGATAAATAAATAGAAAACGTAACGGTCATAACCATCCAATAATGCTACATTTTTGTAGCAAAAGGGTAATAAAAAAATCAGACAAAAACAATTAATGCCGATGTTTTCACCGATTGTGGTTTATTTTTCGATAAAAAATTAGATATGTTATATATTTGTGACTTTACAAATTATTACAAAGTAAAATAATGTAGCAATACTCACGAATGATTAGTTGATACAAGTATCTGCAAATGTAAGTCAATGGCATTTCAAAACAAGCGTATATTATATATACATGTATGGATTGCACAATGTTATCATAATACAGACTTCCGTGTTTTTGAAGTTAGCCTTACTTATGTACATATTGCAGTATATATTTAGTGTTGTGTAAGTTTACATACAACATGCAGTAATGTCAACATAATATTCAAAGCACTGGCGACTTTATTACAAAACCTAACGAAACTGTTATATAGAATTATAGGAAATGGGAACAAAAAAAATTATAATGTAAATATAATGTAATTGATTTAATGCATATTTAATTAATCCCAGTCATTCTATGGAATTTTCTCCAGTATAAATGGGACAAAAGAATATTTTTTGCCTATTAAATAATAAATAAGCTATATACGGGGAGTGCTGCTTATAGAAAAGCGCTAATCCACCACGGACTGATAATTCAAGAAATTTTAAAGATATTTGAATACATTTGCTATTTTCCGCAAATTAGAAAAAAATAGTGGTACCTGATGCTAAATATTGCAGATATTCAATAGAATAGAGAAGAATTGGAACTTATACAGATTAAACAATCGGAAAACCGTAAAATAGCATGTTTTCTTGAACCAGTAAAATAAAAGGAAAAATGTGCAAATCAACCGTTTAGTGTTCCAGCTCTTACTGAATATATGGATGCTACACTTTTATTAATTAATCAAATTGAAAAAAAAGCGGGCAGTAGCATTTCTTAGGGACAAAAATTAAATAGACCATATTTAATCACAAGAACATGTCATGAGTGTTTCGTTTTTAATGAAGAATGGACATTGTCTTCTAGAGAGGTATGCTTGACTTTAACCCCTCATAAATGGGCAGAACTTTTGAACAATACATCTACATTTGAGAACAGAGAATCAGAATTTAAAGGGATTGGTATAAAAGTTCAGAAAATACTGGAGAACCGGTACTTAGGACAGAAAAATAAAATGGACATATATGCGATTTTGTGATATTTCATTTACATAAAATTCTGTTTAAGTGTCAAAGCCTCAAATTGTCATGAAATCAAAGATTTTATAAATACTTGGCCGCCCCTACATGTCTGTGACGTTTCCCGACGCATTCTGTGTAACCGGAAAGTATTATGTATGAGAGTATAAGATCTACTATTCATTTTGACAGATCAATTTAGTCTGGTGTATATCTTTATCTGTAAGTATAAACGTTTTCCATATTTTTCAATTTGTCTAGAGGTTGTTTTATTGCATATCAAACTCAATGTGTTTTGTGGTACAACAAATTACAAGAGGCTCTCAAGAGCCTGTTTCGCTCACCTGGGCTATGTCTGACATTGACAGTCCAAATAATTTCAATTATAAAAAAAACAACTTTTTTTAACTATATGTCCTTTTGGCAACCATTTTTGGTGGGGTGAAGACTTAATGGTCACTTTTATGAAGGGCACCAACCAAGGATTTGCAATATGTTTGGGTCCAATTGGTTTAGCTGTTTCAGTGCAGATCTTTGAATGTATTTTCCCATATGGTCCAATGTTAAACTAAGACCCTTCCTGGCACCCATATTGGATGAAGTGTGGACTTGTGGGACATTTCTTAAAGGGGACCACCCAGAAGCTATAACAATAAAGTTTGGATCTATTGACCATGTAGTTTCAGAGGTGAAAATCTTTTTGAATGCTTCGAGCAGGGTCCAATGTTAGACTATGTTCCCTGCTGGCAGCAATCTTGGATTTAATGTGGACTTCCTAGACACATTTTTCGAAGGGCCAACTAAAGACTTTTGTGTCCAAGTTTGGTTCAAATAAAAAGATCTTTTAAATGTTTTCCCATAGGGTCCAATGTTAAACTATAAGCGCCCCTGTGGCGACCACCAAGGATGGGGTCAGAAAACTTGTTCAATAAAATGGTGTCCTTGATATACTGCAATTGCAATTTAAACTTGACCTCTATCTCAAATCATTTTTGATATACAGAACAAAATGTATAAAATCACCAATATTAAACCAATAAAGGGCAATAACTTTTATATGGGAATTTGGATTTTCTTACAAATTTGCATGAGGGTAGATCTTGATGCACAGAATATTTTTGCAATTTAAACTTAGCTTTAACCGAAAAGCATAAAAAAAATTGATTTCGAGATACAAGAATTGTCCCTTAATTTACAATCTTCATATTTCATATTGATATTTCATAGACATTCTACGTAAGTATTGTTAATCATTCCTAATATTAAGTTAATATGCTATATAACAGAATGTATAATAAATATCATGTATAACGCTACGAGCTGTTTCATTGTTTTTACATAGAATAAGTCTCAAACTGTTTTTGAAATACAAAACCACAAAAAATTGGACCACTAAAAGGCAGGTGCTCCTACATGGGTATTTGGATTTTCTTCAAATCACCATGTGTGTAGATCTTCATATTATGCTAAACATTTTTGCATTTAAACTTAGCCTCTATCTCAAACTGTTTTTGAAATATAAAATCATGAAAAATTTGACCAATAAAGAACAATAACTCTTATATGGGTATTCTTCAAAATAGGCATGTGGGTAGATCTTGATATGCTGAATATTTTTACAATAAAAACTAATAAAAGTAAATGTTTATGAAATACAGGACGAAATATATATAATCACGAAAAATTTGACCAATAAAGAACAATAACTACTACATCTGTAATTAGATTTTCTTCAAAGTGGGCATGTGGGTAGATCCTGAAAGACTGAACATTTTTGCAATTAATATCTATCTCAATCTGCTTTTGAAATACAGGACGAAACATATATATCAAGAATTAAACGGCAATAACTCCTGCATGGGTATTTAGATTTTCTTCAAAATGGGCATGTGGGTAGATCTTGACTGACATGCTGAATATTTTTGCAACTGAACTTAGCCTCTTTTTCAAATTGTTTTTGAAATACTAGACGAAATATATAAAATCACGAAAAATTTGACCAAAAAAGAACAATAACTCCTATATAGTGCTTGGATTTTCTTTAAAATTGGCATTTGGGTAGATCATGATATGCTGAACATTTTTGTAATTTGAACTTAACCTCTACCTGTTGAAAAAAGTTTTTTTAAATAAATTTTGAAAATTTTACGGAAAAGGCAATAACTCCAAATTGGGTCATAAGATTTTTTTCAAAATTGCAGGGTGGGTAGATCTTGTCATGCTGATCATTTCTATTCCCGTGTCTGCAACGGTTTTTGAGTTATTTGCCAAAACAGCAATTTACCCGCTTTGTTTTATTTTTAGCAACAGCTGCCATGTTGTTTGGTTTTTAGGCTCTTCGGATACAATTTTGAAATTACATACTCTGGTGATGATCCATGCCAAATTGGGCTTGAATTAACCCAGTAGTTTCAGAGGAGATTTTTGAAAAAAAGGTTTACGACGGACGCAAAGTGATGACAAAAGCTCACCCTGTCTTTAGCCAGGTGAACCAAAAATATTATAGATCACTTTTGATGTGTGCAACTGTAATCTTTTCTACATTGTTATGAAATTATTCTTTTAATTGGTTTCCTGGCTTTCTGGATCCTTAACAAAACCAAAAAGGGTCAATAGGTAAGATTTATGGTTCCTTAAAACCCAAACCGTATTTTTTTTTATTAACTCTATTAATTTACTGAATTTTATTTTCTGTCCAGAAAAAATATTCATTTTCTTTATTCTATTTTTCTCGGCTAGCCAGACTTATGGTTTTGAACAAGAGTTACAAATGTTAAAATATTCGAAACTTTATCGATTGAAGGTTAAGGGAGTAGGAGGGGATTTGATCTTTGAAGTCCGAGAAAATAGCTTGCAAATCTCAAATTTCCAAGAAAATAAAATTTCAATTCGTTCCGAAAAATGACAATACGATTACCAGATCCCATAAGTGATTAATACCGAAGTTCCACTGTCTCTGTATAAAATTGCTGAATGTCCATCCGTAAGTATTTGAATCCAATCCTCTAAAACACCATTTTTTGCAAACCGCGCTCCTAAATTCACGTAAGTAAAATTTATAATAAATTTATAATAATGATACATTAAGTTCAAAAAGCAAATTAATAATAAACTATTGTGAAAGTGCTATTGTTCATGGGGTTTCAATTTTTGTGGATTTCATTGTTTGCTTAAACCACGAAATCAAATTCCCAACGAAATGTATATTAATGTATGAATTTCGGAACCACAAATTTAAGTACCCACGATAAACAGCGGTACTTACGAAAACCATGAAAATTAATGTCCACGAATAAAAGTTCTTCCAAAATATTTTTAAAAAGCCTATCAGAATAACTACAATTAGAGAGAAATTGGAAAAACAAGTAGGAAGGGAGAACGAAAAACAAAATGTTGGAAATAGGGGAAAGGGTATTTGGGGAAATCAGGTAAAACTTCCAAAATCTAGGAATGGGAGAACAGATTCCCAAGTCATCCTCCAAATAACAAAACAACATACATTTTTGTATTTGCAGTGCATTTCATCTTTACTGGTGGCCATCTCATAATAATGAGATACTATCTCATAATTATGAGATAATATCTCATAATTATGAGATGTTATCTCATAATTATGAGATATTAACTCATAATTATGAGATATTTTTTTTCTTCATGTGGCATCAATACGCTTCCGTAGATATATGTTTCTTTTTCCAATGAAATGAACATTTAGTTAAACAAATTATTATTGGTAAAAAATAGCGCTTTCTTTTTGGGATTATTTTTGTAACTAAACGTCACGCGACGTCATATTAATACGCTGTTGCTAACGTACCATAGAGATTGACGATAATGTGTTCGTATCAGTGCAGTGCAGTGATAATAGAATTATCGTTGCTCGGGAACAATTGAAAATTGCGCAAATTAGCGATAAAAATGAATATTGAATCACAGTTTGTCCACAAAGGACACACACCGTTTGAAGATTGAATGACATGGAATGTTTTGAATGATTGAATGAATGAGTGAAAAGATATGGAAATAACAATGGAAGGGTATGGAGTAAATGCAAATGAGTCAAAATCTCTACAAATTCATGGTAAAACTAAGCAATGGAACAACACTTTTACTTTTCTTCTTCATCAATGATAGGCTCTTCATCAATGATCAATGATAGGATCTTCATCAATGATCAATGATAGGATCTTCATCAATGATAGGCTCTTCATCTATGATAGGATCTTCATCAATGATTAACGATAGGATCTTCATCAATGATTAATGTTAGGATCTTCATCAATGATTAATGATATGATCCTCATCAATGATAGGCTCTTCATCAATGATAGGATCTTCATCAATGATCAATGATAGGGTCATGCAGATAACTACTGATATGCCTCATGAGAGGGTCTGCATAATTGTTGATAGATCTCGTGTATCGAATCAATGTATAATCATTAATTTGCTTTTGTCTGTCTGTCAAAATTTCAGGAAAATCCCTTGTATACATATGATAGAGAAATTTCATGTAAATAAAAAGGCACTATATTTTAATTGAGCTTGGAAAGACTACTTAGACTTCAAAGCCTAGAACAGTATTTATAAGTTATTGCACGAATTTCCTAGCTATCATTACACAGACAAAAGGCGTGAAAATGCAAATTATATATGCCGATTTTCGTATGTTAATAATGCAATGTAAACATATGAAATTGTATTGTATCTATATGTCTCTGTTAAAATCAAGCAAAAGCTTGTTAATAAAAGCGAATCAATGCATCAGATTATTAAAGCCTAGAATTGGGATGCAAGCTATTTTGCAATGCATATGGGAAACAAAATTGAAATACTGGCTAAAAAATAAGAGAAATAATTCGCTTTTGTCATGTGAGGTTTAAACTACTGTATACCGATACATCTTTTTCAATGAGTTGCCATTTTCTTTTGTGATCAAGGAACCACCTAGTAAAGAAACATGGCGACCATGATTGGTCCAACAATGTCGTCTGCAATTATGTCATCAACAGTAGTAACAACCACTACAACAACAACAGCTACCCCGACAACAACGACAACAACAAACAGCAATAACGCTATATTATTGTTAACTACGTTTGGAATTGGACTTGCTATTTTTGGACCAGTTTTAGGCAGTATCTTTGGATCTGGTACTATAATTGGCGGTTTAATAGGATAATGAGGTAATAGCTAGCAATAATCTCTTAAACTTTTACAAATACACAAGTGTCTAATCACAATAGACATGTTATGAAATAAAAATAGCTTTGCTAGGTTGGGTAGTTTGTTTACATTATGAGACAACAGACCATTTCATGCTTAAGGATGTTCGCTGGTCATGCTTATGTATTTCTGTCAGATTTTCGGTTTTCTCTAGTTTTATCCATTTAAAAGCTTAATAATTTTTTGGTCGATGACCCCCGAATTTTTTACCAATTTCATTTTATACATCTTTCTGAGCATTCTGACAAAATTTTATTCAGTTGGTGTTATTTTGTCACGTTCATTATTGAATAAACATTGCTCATATTAAACCTATGAAAAACGCAGAGGAGTTCGGTTTCCCACCATTTTTTGAAACACATGAATCTCAAAAATTGCATCGGTAACATATTGATTTTTTTGGCTTAATTTACTGATTTGTCGATTTTCTAACAAAAAATCATATTTAATTAAAATCCTTGTTATTTTAAATTTGACCAACGAACATGCTTAATTTTAAAGCAATATTGGATGCGGGTAAAATTTCTGACAAGCGGTAGAAATGGTAAGAAAAATGGGAGAAACTTATCATGTCTGGGAACTGTTGCTTAGCTATATAATTATAACACCTGCACCAGAAAAAATCAGTGGCAGGATGGATGAAATAAACAAGGGATAACAGGAAACATCTACAATCGCTGAAAATTAATACTACATGCTACAATATGCCAGGGAACTACACAGTAAAAACACAAATCAGACAAAAGACAAACGTAAACAATGATAGAATCCAAATTGTTCTGCATACACCGATTGCCATTTAAAAAAACTGACGATTTCTTTCAATTCAAAAAATACAGCCACAACGATTATACGACCTCTCTTTCTGAATTTGAATACCTGCAATTCAAAAAGTCATTTGCTTCATAATCGTTTAACAAATAAAATCAAATTGACAATTAGAGCACATTGCGAAATACATTTAAATAAAATTGTGCAGCGAACTTTTCAATATGATCAATTAAAATATATGGATAATACACGTAAAGTCTGTTACTGATACATGTAACAATATGCCGAAGTTACTGTGCATTTAGTTCTGCATATGCACATTTCGACCATTTATGTCTCTTTAGTGCAGATAAAATCTAAACGTTTGGAAATCCATAAACCGAAATGTGTGTAAAAGATGATAGAAAACAAAATACCAATAACATCTGAAAGGCAAGCCAAAATAAGCTAAGGACATCTGGAGCTATGCAAGTGGTAGATACTCCTTAGATTTTAAACAAAATTTTCTATAATCGAGATAAATAAAATCGGTTTTCTGGCTAGCACCGAAGTACTGGCTATTTGGTTGGTGAATATCCTCGGGGACTGACAGTCTACCAGCAGTGACATCGGCCCAGTAGTGATAAATAACACTAAAAGTGACAAGTTTTGTTTATTCATTTCTCTAGTAAGCATATTTTGTTGTTAAGGTGCGTTATATGTATGTATTGTACGGCCGTGTAGTTTTTGTAGTTAGAATGGAGAGTGAGAGTTATGTCCCTTGCACAGTAACTTTAACTGTTTGTGACGTCATCTTTGTCTGGATAAATGTTAGTAATGTTTACGAGTTTTTATTTGTCGGCCTTAAATCTTGAACATCAGGCCTCAAGAAGCCGTTCCTCAGGCCGTAACATGTGGTCCGCTTCTCAATTTGAAAATAAATATTATCTAAATATAAGTATTTCCACTATTTCATTCAGCATCCCAACTTTTTTTTCGAATGCATTGAATTTTTTCCAAAATTGTTTTAACATGGTACATGTTAAATACACTACCGTAACAAAATAATTCAAATGCATTTTCATTCTTGACCGTGTTCACATTAGAACTATATGTGATCGGTCCAAATTAAGATTGATTCTTTTAAAGCCTGTTTATGTTCACATTTTATATGAATCGATTGCGATCGATCCTAATCAGGTTTTACGTTCTCATTAGAACCGATTGCGATCGATCGCATACTTCTTCAAAGCACCTGAATCGATCACAATCGATCTTTACTTTTCACACCAAAGCCGTAATCGTCTCTATTTGAATCGATCTTTTTCAAACCTCTTTTTATCGGACCAAATAAGATCGATCGCAATCGATCTTTTTATAGTATGAACAGCTAAAACCGATTGGAATCGATCACGATCGATTCAAATACTGTAAGTGTGAACAGGGTCCTTTAGGCAAAAGTTTCAGCCACTAAACTTGCGATTTGAATGCAATTTTGACAGATGATGAAAATTTTGGTAGGTTTTTGTATAGCATTTCCAGAACCAAAATTAACTGTCATTTGGAAAGGCAAATGCTTATATACCCAACAAATATTGCTTTGATTCGCGCTGTCCTTCGAGTTGTACTATCTTCAAAATCACTGTGAAATCGCATAAATTGACACAAAAGTGTTTTACAGCAATCTTCGGCTGCTAAAATGTCAAGTGTGGCACTGATATATCAATTCTACGCCGGGGAATTAAAACATGATTGTGACATAATGTTTTGTTCTTTTCATACAATATATAGCTTAATGGGCAGTGAGCAATAGTAACAGTCCAATAAGTTTATTGGAACTGTCTAATAAGTTGACACAACTGTCCATTATTAAAAATAACGGACAGTTCCCTTCATATATCACATGGTGGGGTTGTTATTGGGGCGATCATTTCAGAACGGGTAGTAATTAGGGGGTGGTAAAGTTTTTCTTCTTCTTCTTTCAATACAGAGTCAGACTCTTAATCTGGAGTGTACTAAGACTCTTGCTCAGTGAATCAGGAGGCCTTTCCTAATACCACAAATCCAAGTATGCCGAAAAACTATATATATATATATGGGATCTGTAGGATTAGAAGTGTGATAATCCTGTCAAAGCCACTGGTAGGGTGGTGATATTGGCCTTGAACTCTTCTAAGGTATCTGCTGTTGTTGCTATGTCTGGTAATGCGTTCCATTCCCTGGTGGATCTTGGGAAGAATGAATATCTATATTGATCTTTCTTCAAATCTAAGAACGACTGTAAAGTGTGTTTTCTATTCTTTGACTCTGCATTAGTTAGAATATTGTCTCGTGTACATAAATAGCGCTAAAACCCAGATTTTTCATCAGGAGCAACTGATTTCAAGAATTGCAAAGAAAAAAAACAAAACAAACAAAAATTAAAATGACAAATAATTGACAACCACATCAAAATTACAGACGCAAGTAATGACATGCCCCTCCAAGATTAAGGCAGATATAAATTTTCGATCTTTCCTGATTATTTATTATGACTTGATCTAATTGATTTCAAATCCAAAATATGAATCTCACATAATAATTACAAATTCAATCTAACATCAGAATAAATCCAACACAGACTACATGAAATACTTCAGGACTCTTATTTCAGATAGCACCTGTGTTTATAGTTATTATTTTTTTAACAAAATAATGTATTTATTGCACTATTGTTGTTAACAATCCATCTAAGGCTACAGCATTCACCTCAGATGCCCTTAGTGTTAGGGATTCCTATTAATAAATGTTAGTACATGTATATTCTACATAACATCAGACATATTCATTTCGAATTATATTATACTAAAAACTTGAAAAAAAATTAGTCATCAAAATCGTAGTTATATATAAAAAAAAGAACTGACTCTTTAAACAATTTATTAGTAGGAACTTTCAATAATTGCAAAATTTGAGATCGGTACAGTAACTCTTTCTTGAATACGCCGAAAACATTTATGGGTTTTCTATTCTGGTCCGACAGATAATTAGCTTTATTAATACTGAATAAAATAATTGTGAAAATGAAATCCACTCAGTAATACTTATCGTCTTTATAATTATTTCACAGACACTTTCACAAGACTATGTTTGTCTGGAGACGACGGAAAATACATTTGTTTGCTAGTTGATGTTTTACATACAGTATTTAAGTTAAGTGTAGAAACGGCCTTCTTTCACCCATCGAGGTTTGTCACAAAGCAGTACTGTAATCCAAATAAGATTGGTTCATTCATGTCGAAAATTAACTAACATTTTCCGTGTTTTCGGCAGCTTTTAAATGTAATCGTCCGAAATATCATAAAAAAATCAACTCTTTACATTGAAATGTGGAACAAGGTTTTCTTTTTCCTCAGGATGTCACTATGAATGCCATCAGTGTTAGGTGAATAGGTGTGCTCAATATAGGGTCAAATTTTATTTAAAGTCTTATGTTCATTTTAAACAGAGTTTATTTGTAAGCAGTTTTACGATAGGATTTAGCACAAGTTATCAAAACGTTGACCTTCCTCTTTCAAAGGGTGATAATTTATAAATCTGTTTTGACAAACTGGTTTGCTATTCATTATTAACAAAGAACAAAGTGTTGTCAAATCGAAAAGTTACTTCTCTTATTAGGACCCTCATAAAATATATAATATAATATCAAACTTCAATGATACAGAAAAAAGTTATTTTTCAGACACTCACCCAGTATATGTTATTTATTTTCCAGGATAATTGTGAAGATGTTGCAAAAAGAAAGGTGTGGGAGAATTTTTGTATGTGTACATATTGATGCGCATGTTACTTGGAGTGTTTATTTTTAATAAAATACAAGACAATTAAGATATCATTTCATCTTCTTTGTTTTCCCCTTATTTTACATTCAGTGCAATAGACATACCCGCGTTCTGCTATCAGGATTTACCGGACCACTTTTCAACACGTCACGGTAGATAGACACTAATATTCATATCCATGAGATTTTGTTGTAAGTCGGCAAAACTGAAGAGCCTACTCACCCGAAATTTGAAATAAAACTCCTTGCCTTTTCTAGAACTGAGATCAAAATTTGCTCATATTCAGCCATTTTTTTCACCTAAATTTACATGGCATCATGTGTATTGACTCACTGAGCTAGTTTTCTGCCGGAAAGTAAAATATCATTTTTAATACCGTTTATCGGATTAACCCTGGATTACCTCACTGAGCTAGTTTTCTGCCGGAAAATAAAATATCATTTTAAATAAAAACCGTGTATCGTTTCTTCTGTTGATTAGTATATAATAAAACCAGACGAGCTATAAAATCTAAAAAAAATATGCGGGGAAAATATCCATTAATCGCTTAGACGGGTGTTGCTGCTGGAGCAGGACACGCTTAGTATTCCGGAGAAACTGATGTCACTCTCGGTTTTTATGGGAGTTCACATTTTATAGATGACTTAGCTATGAAACTACGACAGTAGAATACTGAATGAACAAGGGAGGTGATAATCACAAAAGTCAAACTCCAAAGACATGGCAGCAACAACGGCAACAAAGACAAAAAGAGAAAACAAGGATGTGAGACAGACAAAATGCACGGAAATAAAAAGACGATATTAAGAACTAAGGCATTCATAGTGTGAACTCCCATGAAAACCGGAAGTGAATGTCGTCTTTTTATTAAGTGATTTGTGGCTGTCTTTGTTTTACTGTGTTCTCGTTTCTGTTATATTAATGGCCTCTGATTTTTTGTAATAATCACATCCATTGTTCCCTTGGTAATCTATTGTCATTGTCTCGTGCGTTCTTACATTATACTATGTCCCGCACTGGCAGCCATCATTGAGTATATGTCTACTAGGCACTTTATTTATGAGCATTAAAGAAAGATTTGAATTGGCCAAACAATTTCAGTGGAAATGATCTCTACATATAGTTGCATATAGTCTAATATTAACCTATATTCACCTCTTGCGACCATTGTGGTTTTAATCCAAACATGAAAGTTATATTTTGGGAACCACCGAAGGACTTTTGCACTATTAAAATAACCAATCAAAGTATATGTATCTTAACACACTCCTTATGTTTTTTTATATCACAGCATGGAAAAATTAACCAGATTTCATTGTTATCTACAGGAGTTTACTGTATGATGCTGATTTCATTCGTTGAGGTTAATTGCATGATAATTTCTTCTATTTGACATATCTTTATGTATATATAAGCCAGTCTACCTGTTTTTTGAGCATCATTGTGATGCCATAGAAATATTTGTATATCTTTCTTAAACATGTATATATTAATCTGTATTATTTCTCTTTGAACATCATTTTATAAAATTTATTGTGATGCGTTTAAATATTTGTATACTCTCCTTCAACATGGAAGTATGTATAAAGCGCATATGGAGATTACGCATGTCACAAGATAAGGTAATTCGAAGGTTTGGAACAACAGTATCAGTACATCGGCAAACGAATACCGAAGCAAGAACGAGGAAAGGGGAAATTCTAAAATCATAAATCCAAAATCACTGTAATTCACAGCAACACGAATTGAGACAGTATGACAAAGACAAAACAAATAAACAAAAAAAGAACAAGAACGTCACAAAACTAAAGCACTAAACTGAGGTATCATCAGGTGCTCCGGAAGGCTGAGCATGATCTGCTCCACGCGTGGCACCCATCACACTGCCAGTGAAAAGTCCGGTTTTGTCACAGTCGGCGTAAATCAGTCCGGTAAAAAACTCTGGATCTACTCAAAGATATCTGTTCTCATTTGTGAAACAGAAACATTGTAATGGTCTGTCAAATCGTGGTGACGACCGTGAAACTTCTGACAATTGCAACAGTGACTGAACATACCCTTGATGTATAAGTTTTTGAGACAGTAATTTCGCTCAGTTAACAAAATCGCTGTACAAACTACAGGCACGGCAATAGCGAATGAGTTGTGAAATGTACACGCTATATGCCGGAGAAGTAGGAATATTACTGCTCAAAAACGGCAAGTTCATTATTGGAAAGTCGAAATCATAACGCTTGTCGTAAAAAAAGAGAGTAAATGAAAGATGGCTTCCTCCTTTATTCTTATGATTTTTCAAGAAAGCTCAGATAATTCTTTACACAAAATATTATGCCTTTGTATTTTATACAAGAATAGGCACTTTTTCTCTCTTGTTGTTGTGGACATTTTTCAAATTGGTGTTTCCTCTGATGCATTTTTTTCTATATTTTTAGATGTTTTAATAGAGCAACTCTCGAAAATTAATGTTTGCAATATAAATTAAATTTATAAATATTGTTGTATAAACAGTTAAAAATATGTTTATTGTATTTCATTTTAAATCCCTAGATCAATATGGCTTCTAATCATTTGTTTAGTCATATTTACTTTCATGTCAGTGACTAACAAGACATAATTACTGTCTAATTAGTGCCCCTGCTTTAGATTTAACCTTTTAAATACATGAACATTTTCCAATTAAGTGAATGTTCTTTTGATGTGTTCAAACTGTCTGCTGAGGTTTTATAAATATTTTACTAACACATTATTACTTTTGAACATTTGATGTCTATAAAGTTTATCGGTAATCACAGCAGTTAACTTATTTTGTCAATCATGACAGTTAGATCCAGAAAAGGGCAGTATTTGGAATCATTGTTCGCTTTATTTGATTTCAGTTTTTGTGGGTAAATAATGTCTACATAATCTATTATGATTATCAATAGTAAGGATATCGTCAATATATCTTTTGTTATCATTGAAAATAGAAATAAGTTTAACACTGTTTTGTATGGTTGCGTTTTGAAGTTTTTTCATGAAGTCTCGTTCGTAACAGAAAAGATAAAAGATCTGCAATTAGAGGTGCACAATTTGTACTCATGGGAATACCTACGACCTGTTGATAAAGTATGCTGCCAAAACAAACAAAAATATTATCCAGCAAAAGATTGAGTGCATTAATCATATCATCACATATTCAGGACCAATGATTATTGCAGGTAATTTTAGAGAAGAATCCTGGCTTTTTGTTAGAACAAATGAAATGCAGACCAGAAAAATTAAAAGACCATTTAATAAATTGCCCCTATTTGGATTTAATCAAATTATGTGGAAGATAAGTATAAAGTGTAGAAAAATCATAACTGTCGATAGATGAGACTGGTCTTTGAGCAGAGTGTAGTTTATCTCTAACTTTTAGCTTATACTTCAATAGAATTTTTTAAACTTCAAAAATAATTTAAACCAGAGTTTTGATAAGTTTTTTCACAGTATTCAATAACCAACTCCTTTGTACAAGTAAGTGCACTAGTTAAATAAAGGACTAAATAAGTAGTAAAACACTTACTAGATGTGGAAATGAAAAGATTGGTACGTTTGAAAGTGTCTGACTTGTGCAGTTCGTTTTGTTGGACATCGATGTAGTATTTCTTTCAGACAATAGAAACGTTATAAGAAGCCTTATCAACAGATACAAACACAATTTTTTTTACCAAGATCCTTAAACTTTGACTGAATTCTATTTACAGACAGCTTAGGAGGTGACTCAATATAATTATCTTTGTAAAAATGTATTCTGTCGCTGACCTTGGTTACAATTTTATCTTTAAACAAATTGTCTGCATTTTCTCATTTGCACCATTTTTTTTACAATAATTGGTTACAGCGTCTTTAATTATATCAAAACATGCTTGCCATTTTATTTTTGGAGGTAGGCGATTTTAAGGCGCTTTTTAAACAATTGTCTCACTTCTTTATCTACAATGATGTTTTGATTCCCCGTTCATATATAGGTACTCCGACGAAGAATTTTGTAAGCGAAGTTTTATGATTTATTAATTTTCATTGAACAAATACATAATGATGACATGGTGCATGAAGACGCACGTTAAGTGTTGTATTTAAATCACAGCTCATACTTTTCAATCGCAAAGTTTCAAATAGATTTATGAATGCACGTAGGTGCGCGACAACTTTATTAACTTTTACTTGTATTTGTAGTTTTCTTGAATTTTCTTGGTAGTTTATATCAATTAGTGGCCAAAGCGTCGCAACTCTAAATAATTTTGAACCAGTTTTTCCTTAGCTCTCAATAGGACTTGTAAATGTGAAGAAAAAAAATTATTGGAAAAGGAAAAATTATAATTTTTTAAGTATGCTGTTATCCTTTATCTAAATTTTTGGGGGAATTAAAAGTTCAATTTCTTATTATTGAAGCAGATAACTATCTTTTTGCACCGTTATATTCATTGAATGCGAACATTCAATATTTTTTCGTTGGGGTACCTATAATAAATGTCCACAAGGGTCATAGCGATATGGCGACGTGGAAAAGTCTCAGTTGCTAGGTTAGTTTTTCTCGAAATCAGCATCACAGGTAATAGAAGAGTAATTGAAAAAAAATGTTTCCAGTAGGTTTTTTATATGATATTTCACGAAAGGATATGGAGTAAATGAACATGAGACCATAACACATATGTTAACTCCAACTGCAATAATTTTAATAAGCTGTATGGCCATTTCGAAAATTAATTCCTCATCAGCAGCACTAGAAGCCAAACAAAGGAAATTCATTACTTCAAAAAATGTTTAAAATGCATAAAACCAAACGAAATCCGAATAATCAGTAATATCAAATATAGCTTAGGACAAAACTACAATGGAGGGAGTTAATCCTTCGGTTTTGGAATTTACATAATTTTAGATAATAGTAATTGAACAAAGTGTACACATGAGATATTATCTCATGTACAAGTACACCATATCTAAGAAAATTAAAGAGCATACATCTCTACCACGAGGAATTGTTTTACCAACTCCACACTGCAATAAAAGACAAACTCCTGTATTAAATATTTCACGAAAGGAGATGGAGTAAATGAACATGAGACCATAACACATATGTTAACTCCAGCTGCAATAATTTTAATGAGCTGTATGGCCATTTCGGAAATTAATTCATCATCTTCATGAACCGGAATGTAAAATAACGAATATTTTGCCAAATAAAGCAAACCTGTGCAAAATAGCGCTATTTGAGCAAAATGGTGGCAACATTTCGAATTGAAGTCGAAAATTTCGAATTGTGGCAAATATTCTAAATAACGCAAATTTATAAAGTAATGCATGTACCAACACTTGCAGAATTAATAAAAATTTAAACATTTTGGGGTGCTGTAACTCTTCTGTAACCCATGTCATATATCTGTTGAACTTTTCAAACTCTTGGACATGTATGCCAACCTCCCCGAAGCATGTTATATTGACCATTAAAACGAGGAAGTAGGAATCTTTATATGCAATACACATCGAATACACATGATGATAGATCTTCATTGAATGGCTGTGGACATCTGATTTGTAAGTATTAACGTTAAAAGTTTTTTGTTAAAATAGAACAATGCCATCGTATTTTATTTCTATTTTGATGATTTCCCTATTAAATGTGAAAATTAAGAAGATATCAGAATAATAAAGACAGTAATTACAGTATGAAAATATTTAAGATCGGTGTTTTCGGGGTGTTTTGTTATAAAAATGCAAGAGCTTAAAACTTTACGGGAAAGTAATCTCCTCTAGAATTTTCTCAGAATTATTATAAGCCAAGTTTCACCATGAATTAATATGAAAAATAAATAGGGTTTAAGGAAATTTTGTCAGATATATAAAGTGAAACACGATAGATGGGCAAAAAATTATAAGGCTTTCAAAATGGATGAGCTTGAAAATTGGCAGAATAGCCAAAAATATAAACAGCGAACTTCCTTTACATTGGCACAGAATAAAATTTGTAAATGAAGAAAATCCATGTAAAAATTACAATAAAATATTTGATTGGCATGATTTGTTTAATTTCGGATATTTGAATTTCTCCAATTTTGAAATGGAAACGTTTGCTAGCCTTTAATTTGGCAGCACCGAGATCAAGAAGCACTGGTCTGAAAATATGTCTTTACATTTAATCCAGATTAAATTGTTATTTCTAAAAAATATAACTCTGACCTGTAAGTCTCGTTAGTTAACAACAAAATCATATTTGTGTTACTTGAGAAGATCTTATATTATAGTTATGTTTTCTATTTTATAATTTAAATTTGTGTTTTTTGTCAATATCCCGAATACAAGACTAGCTAACCGGTTTAAAAATTATCTTTATAACAGAATGCAAAACGTTGTAATCAGTTAAAAATCATCATTGCGAATTTGCAGTCTACAAGCCAGTGTATCTCAAGGATCTGTTTAGCAATTTTACTTTTTATTGTTTTAATCAATGATATTCCTACAAACTCAACCGAACTTTTGCTGATGATACGTCGTTATGATCCTTTACATTCAAAATTCATGGATTGATAACGACTCAAACAAGCGATTAATGTCTTGCAATCCAAACAAGACTAAATTTTAAATATTGCTGTCAACTCGAATCTTACTCAGATATATCTCGCCAATTACTTAGTAATACACACAAACACATTTATTAGGAAAAAGAAGGGAAACGGGGAATGTGTCAAAGAGACAACGACCCAAAGGGGAGTAATAACAACTCAAAGCCACCATAAGATCTTCAATGAACGGTCAGGAAACCCCACACCCAACGGCAGGTCGGAGTTGGCCCCTAAATAAAGAGTAATCAAGTTCAGCGAAATAAACACCATCCTAGACTCCCATAGACATAAAGTGAACTAACTAGAAAACAGAAAAGACACACAATGGCTTAATAAATTTCCTGACTTAGGACAGGCGCAAACCTGCTGCGGCGGGGTTAAACTAGTTTTATTGGGCCCAACCTTCCCCCTAGCCTATGTGATAAGAAAAGTAACAAAAGTAAAATTCAGTTAGCAACAGGACTGAGTCACTTGTGGAAAATGAAACTGAAAGAACTAAATATACGGACATAAACATGAAATTACGAAAGACTACTAGCAATTAACTGACATGCAATCTGCAGACCCATTACCAAATGACAAATAAAATTGTGTACCCTCAGTATACGGCTTCTTATTGTATGCTTTTCATTTATGTGTATTCTGTACTTCTAGTTTGTGTGCCCGTAATTTGTTTATTAGTGTTACGGAGAAGTATTCATAATACATTTTACTTGTGTCAGTTTAAACTTAACAGTATGTAAGGAAACGATCACCAAACAAATACACAAAATATCAGACTACATTTTCTTTACAGTTGAAGGATGATGTTATTCTTGCAGTGGGCTCTTTTCTGTGATACCTGTGTACAAAGTGATACATATATTTGTTTTTTTTTCAAACTTTCGACTTAGTCTTAATTGAGGGTAAGAGAAGTAACATGTACCATGGATTTTGATTGGTTTTGTTTTAGGGTTATAAAATGACGTTACCAATCGGCAACCCAACAGATCTTAAAAATCTCTTCTTTTCCTTACGACTGGGATGAACATTTTACTACGAACTGTCTAACAGCAATGGCTGATCACTGCCACAATGGAAGGAGATGTTTGGCGAGCCATAAAACTGGTTTAACCCACTATTTCTTTTGAAATGCCTGTTCCAAGTCAGGATCATTGCGGTCTACAATTTTCCGGTAAATTTCCACCTGCTTTGTCTTTTTGCCTCTTAGACTTTGGCTCTTGACGTTTCTCTCCGGTAATTTGGTTATCACCCCATTTTAAGCTTTTTAACTAAAAAAAAAAAAAAAAAAAAAAAAAAAAACAAAAAAAAAAAAACAAAAAAAAACATACTATAATAATAAATTTTACTAAACTGGCCTTCCAATATTTATAATTGTTGGCAGCCCATATTTATACAGTCTTAATGGCCGAGCCTGCAGATCTTAGTTTATTCCTCATTCCAATTGTTGGAGCAGGACATGCCTACAGTTCCGGAGTTCTTGATATTACGATCGGTTTTTATGGGAGTTCCAACGATATAAGTGACTTAGATTTGAATGTTGTGTTTTCATTTCTGTGCAATGTGACCGTCTCATATCTTTGTTTTTCTGTGTTCTCGTTTTTGCTTTGATTTTGGTAATAATCATATCCTTTTATCTTTCAGTATTCTACTGCCGTTTTTCCATAAAACTGTCCAAATAATGATCATGTCTTAGCTACTCCAAAGAAAAAATTTAATATTTGAATTCAATGAATATAACGGTGCAAAAGATAGTGATCTGCTTCAATTATAAGTGATTAAACTTTTAATTTCCAAAAATTTCAAGTTAAGGATAAATAACCATTATTAAATAATTTCATTTTGTCCACTTTCGGTATTTTTTTCCCCATATTTACCAGTCATTGTAAGAGCTCAGGGAAAAATTGTTCAAAATTATCTGGAGTTACGACGCTTTGTCTACTAATTGAGATTTACTAAGACGAAAATTCAAGAAAACTTTAAAGTAAAAACTAAAATTGCCTTGCACCTACGTTCATTCTTTAATCTTTTTGTATTTTTGCAATGAAAATTGATAAATCATAAAAATTTGCTTACAAAATTCACCGTTGGAGTACCTACATTATGTCTACATTCTTATACAAAATGTACATATAATCTCCTTGTGACATTTCCGTATTTTAGATAAGCTGTATAGTGTCCAGAGTTAAAGCAACCAGAGGCTCACATGTGGGCCTGTTTCGCTAACCTGGTTGCTATTGGTCTAATAAGATTTTCCCACAGTGTTATCTGAGGTGACAGCCAATTGGTAGTAAAATTATTCATCTGGTCTATAACTGTCATGTTATAATGCCAAGTTAATATCATTAAAAAATGGTTTTCAAGAATAAACAATTTGCAATATTTCCCCATATAGTGCTATGTTAAACTGTATTCCCTTGTTGTGGCCATCTTTTATTTTTTCATTCGTACGAATACATAAAATTTGGTTGATGACCATCAAGTAGCCATGCCTAGTTAATATCAACTTAATATATTTCAAGAATTTGCAATTTACAACATTTTCCTATAGCTCCAATGTTAAACTAAGATCTGCATTGGCGGCCATCAAGGATTTATGATAGGTATTTAAATCATAAAATTGGAAAAGGACTATAATGTGACCATGTCTTATAAATATAAACTTGATGCATGAAATGGTTTTCAAAAATTTAGCAACTCACAACATTTTTCCATAGGGTCCAATGTTTA
Source organism: Modiolus philippinarum (assembly GCA_002080025.1). NCBI lineage: Eukaryota > Metazoa > Mollusca > Bivalvia > Mytilida > Modiolidae > Modiolus > Modiolus philippinarum. Next base: position 7,063 of record MJUU01000547.1, on the reverse strand, counting down.
ACAAAGATCTGCAGGGTCGGCCATCTTGGATTAATGATCGACACTGAAATACTACATTTGTTTGATAAATATCATGCTACCATGTCTAGTTAATATCAACTTGATGTACCAAACGGTTTTTAAGAATTAACAATTTACAACATTTTCCCATAGGGTCCTATGTTAAATTATGTTCCCCGGTTGCGGCCATCTTGGATGAGATGTGAACATGTTACGCGTATTAAGAAATTGTACTTCTTAACAAGATGATCAGTTTTGCTAATCACACTTGACCTCTATCTCAAAGTGTTTTTTGAAAAATAAGACAAAATGTAAAAAAATTCCAAAATTTGACCAGTAAAGGGATATACCTCCTATATGGGTATTCAGATCTTCATCAAAATTTCCAGATTGGTAGATCTTGACATGCTGAACATTTTTGCAATTTATAGTTGACCTCTATATCTTATAGTTTTTCTGATAAGAAATATGAAAAATCTTGCCATGCTGATTATTTTTACCCATGTCAGATTTTTGTTATCTGTAACGGTTTTCGAATTATTTGCAAAAACAGCAATTTACCTCATGTTCTATCTTTAGTAACAGCGGCGACATTGTGTGTTCTACGAACTAATTGAACACAATTTTGAAACTGCATACCCTGGTGATGATTCAGGCCAAGTTTGGGTACAATTTGTCCAGCAGTTTCAGAGGAGAGGATTATTTATTGTTGACTGACGGACAACGGACGCAAAGTGATGGCAAAAGCTCACATGGCCTTTTGGGCCAGGTGAGCTAAAACGATAACAAAGAACTATATTCATGATCATATCTAATGGTATGCCATTTTGTTTGCTTTTAGCTTTTATTAGTTTCTTCCAATTTCATTGTCAGTGTTATTTGTAATACTCCTAAACGCAACAATAACATCCCTCCAAACGGCCCTTATCATACCTTGTCCTTTGTTTGTTTACGGTTGACAATTTTTTTCTCATGGTTTCCACCTGCTTTGTGTTTTCACCTCATGGATTTTGGCTTTTGACAATTCCGTTCGGTAATTTTGTTATTATTTCAAAAACTCATTGTTGAAGGACTCATGTTGACTTCAGGATGAGCAACAATAAAAGCATTGTTCCATTGCTTGGTTTTACCATGCATGTAGCGTTGTTCCATTGAACAGTTTTACCATTTATTAAAGGATGTTAGATGGTCATGTTTATGTATTTTCTGTCAGATTTTCGGAATTCTCTGGTTTTATCCATTTAAAAGGTTAATAATTTTTTGCCCGGTGACCCCCTAATTTTTCCTCATTTTCATTTTACGCATCTTTTTGATCATTCTGAGAATATTTTATTTAATTGGTGTTATTTTGTCACATTCATTTTTTGAAAAACATTTCTCATGTTAAACCTATGAAAAATGCAGAGGAGTTCAGATTACCGCCATTTTTTGAAACACTCGTATCTAAAAAATTACATAAGTAACCTATCATTTTTTTGGCTTAAATTACTTCTTTTTCAATTTTCTAGCAAAAAATTACATTTAATTTAAATCCTTGTTATTTAAAATTGACCAGCGAACATCCTTAACTTTGTCTCATGAGTAGGTTTAAGAGAATATTGTATTGTATTTACTCCACATCCTTTCACTGTTCACGTGTTCTATGCTATATTATTGTAGATAATGGGAACTACTACCAGTGCTACCACCACCTCCGCCACCACCACCGGCACAACTACTGTTCCGACTGCGACAACAGTAGTGGCTTCAACAAACAATAACATTGAAACTGCAACGATATTCGTAGCTGGATTCGGTTTTGCACTGTATATTTTAGGACCATCCTTGGCCAATATCCTCGGGATAGGATTCACTCCTGGAGGCAGTGAATTCGCTACTATTTTAGGGAAATGAGGTAAAACTTGATAAATTTTTATATATCCTTTTTAATTTACATACGAAGCCAATCGCATTGTGGTTTTCACGTAGTGAATGCCAGTGGAATGCCAGTGCAATTATCGGACATTAACATTCAAAAACCTATATGTTTTAATACTATATTCAACTATTTTACCATGATGTCGTGTCTGCCAATTTTCAATTCCAGTCAGCCTTGATTCATATGAAGTGGAAGTTTATTCCAATAGGTGTTTATAATTTTTAAGACGATGACTGAATTAACTATGAAAGGTGTGTAATTTTCTTGTCAGAGACATAATTCTCCTAAAACCACTTGGCCATTTTGAAAAAAAAGTTAGGTGAAGTTATATCATGGTTCATTTACTATAATTGCATTGCTATACCATGACGATCACATATTTGGAAGAAAAAGAAGAATATTTTTATATCCAGAGCTAATATCAATGTCAATTATGTACAGAAATCTCAACCCATCAGTAATTTCATAAAAGGTTTCATAATTAACTCAGAGCACATGGTTTGACAGGAAATACATGTAGACATGTATGACATGGCAGTTTCAATTGAAAAGTAACCCCGAGCGAACAATTAACTGCTTTGGTTTTTTTTTTCAATGTTGCGGAAGTGTTAACTCAGAATGCATGGCTCAATAATTCAGTCTTCGACTCGAAAATTTCACACATGTCAATTAGAGACTTAATCACCTGCAGGTTAATGTCATGTCAGGCTATCCCGAGTTCATTTCGTTATGTACGTTTGTTTTGTGTCTTTCATTTGAGCTTTTCTTGTGCAGTGCCCCTTTGCACTGTAGAATGCAATTTCTTTCTGTCATTGTAGGTATTTCCTGTCTTGTCTATTTCACTGTCTTGTTACTGATTACAATTCTCATGTTCACTTACTTTTTATTCACTTAAGGTAGTAGACCCGGGTTAACCCCAAAATTTTTTCAAATTTTTTTTCTTTAATTTGTGGAATGAAACAAATATATATATTAGTATACTTCAAGATTTTTTGTAAATGTTTCACCGTAGTATGATTTTTTATCTATATTTCATAGAAACAACCTTATCTGAAGAGTCTTAAATTCTGTTAACAAATCACCAGGATGCGTATATATGTATTACTGTACTGTATATAAATAAGAATCGACATGAATAAGTCTTTAATTCCTAAACTGCTTCACAAAAACTTGTAGACATAAATACAAGATAGTAATGATCATAGGCATTCATAGCTCAACGTCAAGAAGAAAGAATTACCTCCATTACCAAATATCTGACTCTCATCAAATCTAAAACATAAATGGTTTTAAGCAGGCACCCCAAATACATCGGCAAACGAATACCGAAGCAAGAACGAGGAAAGAGGAAATTCTAAAATCATAAATCCAAAATCACGGCAATTCACAGCAACACGAATTGAAACAGTATGACAAAGACAAAACAAATAAACAAAAAAAGAACAAGAGCGTCACAAAACTAAAGCACTAGCAGTGTGAACCCCTATAAAAACTGAGGTATCATCAGATGCACCGGAAGGGTACACGCGTGGCACCCGTCACACTGCCAGTGAAAAGTCCGGTTTTGTCACAGTCGGTGTTGGTCAGTCCGGTAACAATCTCTGAATCTACCCAACGATATCTGTTCTCATTTGTAAAACAGAAACATTGTAATGGTCTGTCAAATCATGGTGACGACCGTAAAACTTCTGTAGCGACAATTGCAACAGTGAATGAACATACCCTTGATGTACAAGTTTTTGAGACAGTAATTTCGCTATGTTGACAATATCGCTGTACAAACTACAAGCACGGCAATAGCGAATGAGTTGTAAATGTACACGCCATATGCTGGAGAAGAGGGAATATTACTGCTCAAAAACTGGAAGTTCACTTTTGGAAAATCGAAATCATCACGCTTGTCGTAAAGTTTTGTTTTCAGACGTCCAGAGTTTCAATGTAGAGGTATAGGTCCAGGTATGACGCTGATGATGGTGCTTTATTAAAGACGTGTAGTTTCAAGTTAACGAGGGTATTTTATTTCTATTTATTATTATGTTATAAATCTTTTGTTTTATTCATACCAATCGTCTCAGCAAGTTATTTTCATGTAAAAAGGGGTTATCTTCCTCTAACCCAGATCTACTAACTTAAGGTCATAGACTCTGGTTATTGTTGTTGACTACGTTTCCATTCCTTTTCGCGTTCTAATCGCTGGCCATTGTCAATGTTTTTCTGTGGTTTTAAACCTTCCATGTTATAATTTCTGGCAGTATCCGAAGGGCTATGGTTTTTTCTATAAAAATACTTTGGAGCTGATTTTATGTGATAAAAATATTTTGGCTGCTAAAATGATGAAAAAAACTTTCTGCCCAAACAAGTAATGTTAATTTTGTAAACAAAAATATTTTGTTGATACACGTGAAACATTTTTTTTTCTCGCGTGAAGCGCAAAAAAAAATTCTGTCCAGAAAAAAAAACACACAACCCCCTTCAGATTAAATGGTCGATCCCTTTCGTCTCTTCAGTGCAGATAACATCTAAACATTCGGAAAACCATCAATTCAAATATGATCAAAACCGAGAGAGAGAGCAAATAACCAATATAATCTAAACGGAAAGCCACAATCATCTAAGGACAGAGCTTTGAATGAGGGAGATACTTCTTAGTTTTATACAAATTTACAAAATTTAGATATTGCAAGTTTCCAAATAACATCGGCTTTCGGGTCAGCACCGAACTACTGACTACTCGGCTGGTGAATACCTACCACCAGCGGTGTCATTGACCCAGTGGTAACAAATAACTAAATACCAAATTTACTGTAAATTTGGCTTCTGCATATAACTTAAAGCTCCGGATAATATTGTTAAACCTGAACGAACTTAAAACTTCATTAAAACAGCTCATTAAAATTATTGCAGTTTGGGTTAACATATGTGTTATGATCTCATGTGCATTTACCCCATATCCTTTCGTAAAATATTTAAAACAGGAGTTTGTCTTTTATTGCAGTGTGGAGTTGGTAAAACAATTCCCCGTGGTAAAGATGTATGCTCTTTATTTTTCTTAGATATGGTGTACTTGTACATGAGATGATATCTCATGTGTACACTTTGTTCAATTACTTTTATCTAAATTTATGTAAATTCTAAAACCTAAGGATTAACTCCCTCCATCGTAGTTTTCTCCTTAGCTGTATTTGATATTACTGATTATTCGGATTTCGTTTGGTGTTATGCATTTTAAACATTTTTTGAAATTATGGATTTCTTTTGTTTGGGTTCTAGTGCTGCTGATGAGGAATTAATTTCCGAAATGGCCATACAGCTCATTAAAATTATTGCAGTTTGGGTTAACATATGCGTTATGGTCTCATGTGCATTTACCCCATATCCTTTCGTAAAATATTCATTGCATTTGTAAATAATTAACTTAATATTAGAAAGTTGTTGATGTTATATCACACAGAGTTATCCATCTCTTAATTGATAACCTAACCGACACATGACCATCTGAAGATTTGAAGGGTTTAAATGAATCTAGATTGTGGGTTAAACTGGAACAGACTAGATCAAAGTAACTGCTAAATACAGAGTGGAAGGTCCAGTTTTATGATTCAAATGATTTGGAATTTTCATTGTCAGTTACTTATATGCTTTATTAATCTTTCGCAAAGCCGGAGTATATTTGCATACTTTCAATCATAGTAGACATATATTATAAAAAAAAAAAAATAAAAAAAAAAAAA
>MJUU01000546.1:47773-64625 GCA_002080025.1 Modiolus philippinarum | reverse complement strand
GATGTTGAAAATTGTTCGTTGACAGCAATTTTCAAAATGGCTGCCAAAAAGGCGGGAAAATTCAACATTGTCCGATTTCAATGACATTTGGTTTCCTTCAAAACTGATGTTAAAAATTGTCGCTGACTGCCATATTTTAAATGGCTACCAAAAAGACGGGAAAGTTCAACATTGTCCGATTTCAAAGAAATTTGATTTCCAAATAGATATTGATGTTGCGACTTCAAAACGGATGTTGAAAATTGTTTGTTGACTGCCATTTTCAAAATGACATTTCGACTTCAAATCGTGTCGAAAGTGGTCATTAGTAAGAACGTTTTTTATCGAAAAATCCCAACAAAGAAATATAATAAAACATGATCAGACTTTAAAAACAGTTCAAGATATTGGAGGTGTTGGACGTACGAAAGTTTGAGAAACTGAAGATCAACTGTATAACTTACATTGTTACCTTGATTGTGGCAACTGAAAACCAGGTGAGCGATACAGGCTCCTGGGAGCCTCTGGTTCAAATTTCAGTGGTCAACATGCTGCAGTCGTATCATGCTGCACTCGGCGTAGCCCCTTATTTTTATTTTATTTAAATGGCAAAAATAGGGTCAATGAGGGGTTTTTTTCAAGCCTCCAACTGGATGAGGGGGCCCTGAGAACCATTTTTTTTTTCATGGCCTTAGTATATAAGATATCTATATTAAACTTTCAAAAGAGATATCTTATATGATATATAAGATACTTTTATTAGTATATAAGATATCTTATATATTGATTAAGATATCTTAGTTCATATGTAAGATATCTTATATATTTAAATTTATATGAGATATCTTATATAATATACAAGATGTCTTAAATAGCGAATAAATATGAAAATGGCGTGCCATACATATCAGACAGTTACTTCATTTGAAATCCTTTATGTTAAGGAATGTAAACTTGGTAGCCAAGCTATCTACACCCATACTGCTAGAGAGATGGCTAAACATCGTCAGTATGATCAAATAAGACAACTACTAGATTGTATCGGAAAGGCTGGTATAGGCGAGGATGACATGGTGGACGAGATAATAGGAGCGTGTATTCTTATTGTTGCTGATAATCCAAATGAGGTAAAATTTATTTGTATGACAAATTTAGCATTGAAATTATAGTCTGAACCTGAATCTGCAAAATTATCCCTACACAACACCACCAAAACTGAATACTGAATTCTTCTCATGTTGAAAATACAACCCAAAAACATTCTGCAGAACTAACTTTAACTAGAAACTGTTATAAAGTTGCAATTTCTATCATCATATTTTTCACTGTTATTTGCTTTTTAGATAATAGTGTTGCAGGCACCTCTATTAGACCTTGCTGGATTTTCCGATGTTAACAGGTTTAAAAAGATGATTTTCATCACTGTTTGCATTCGGAATCATATATTCTACCTTTGCAGCTCACCTTATTTGCTTTTTAGATTTAATCACGGATAATATCTAATTTGAACATAATGCATTTTTGATATACATGTATAATATACAACTATGTAGGAAGATACATTTTTTTTGCAGACTAAAGAAGCAGAAAATTTGATCAAGTTACTTAGGAAGGATTCAAACAAGGTGATTATACCCTGTAGTTCTTTGTAAAATGGTCATATTAGGAAGTGAATATCAGTCTCAATCTTACCCTAAACTGTTACAAATCATTTTACATAGCAAGTCTTGAAATAATCTATCTACATGCCAAAGTCTAGAAGAGAACCTCAAAAGACAAAAATTAATGCCTGGACACGAAATTTGGTACAAAGGGATTCATGGAAGCACAAACTGAATACTAAAAAGCATTTGTAGAGCTTTAAATAATTATCACCATTTTCTTATAAAACTGTAAAGATTTCTGAATAGCAGTCACCCATAACTCCAACATATTTTTAAAATCAAACTAATTAAGATAAAACGAGAGGTTGTCGGAACGACAGCTAATTCCGCACTCACAGTTGTTTACTCATATGGGCATAATTTTTCTCAATATTTTTTAAAATCAAACTATTGATAGTAGTTATTTTTACAAAAAGAATTTCAGGATATATAGTTGTTAGGCAGAATTCCAAAAAATAAGATGTCTTTGAGACTGTCAGGAAATTTACCAAAATTGGAATCAAATATTTTTTGAAATCCAATCGATGAAAATGTTTGTCATAAGTTAAAGAACCTAGTTAAATATGGTTGCTAGGTAAAATTCCAAAAAATAAGTGGTCTTTGAGACTTTCAGAAAATTTACCAAAATTTGAATCAAATATTTTTTAAATTCATTTAGTTAAAATGTTTGTACTAAATGAAACAAATTATTTTAGAATGGTTGCTAGGTAGAATTCCAAAAATAATTGGTCTTTGAGCCTTTCAGGAAATTTACTAAAATTTGAATAGAATATTTTGAAATCCATTTAGTTAAAATGTTTGTCCTAAACTGAACAAATTATTTTAATATGGTTGCTAGGTAGAATTCCAAAAATAAGTGGTCTTTGAGACTTTCCGGAAATTTACCAAACTTGGAATTGCATTATAGAATTGTAATTATTCAAAGTCTCATTTTCTAACAAACAATTGCTAAAATACATTATTATAAGTTCAAATTTAAAAAAAAAAATGAGTCTGACATTTACAGGAAATTTACCAAAGTTGTAATCATAATTCCGAAGGCTTGTTCCAAATCTACAGACTATATGCAACAATTCTGCATAAAGATTTTATCCCTGAATCCAAAAATGTAGGAGGAGTTTGTGTCACATGCAACGTGTCAAAATTCACATCTTTGGGCCTTTGTTGAAATCAACATCTTTGGGCCTCTTGTTTTCACCAAGATAAAAATAAAAAATCTGAAAGCTTGTTTGCGCATCTACAGACTATATGCAACAATTCTACAACAAAATTAAATCCAGAAATGTAGGAGGAGTTTGTGTCACATGCCACATGTGGAAAAATTGAAGTTTTGGGGCCTCTTGTTTGCACCAAGAGCAATATCAAAAATCGAAAAGCTTATTGCGCATCCACAGACTATACGCAACAATTCTACAACAAAATTAAATCTCTAAATCCAAAAATGTAGGAGGAGTTTGACTCACAAGAGAAGTGTGACGGACAAACGGACAGATGGACAGACAGACAGATGGAGGGTATAACAATATCCCCAAACTTTCTTCGAAAGTGTGGGGATAAAAATTAGTGCAGAACTTTTTAGCTCACCTGGCCTAAAAGGCCATGTGAGCTTTTGCCTTCATTTTGTGTCTGTTGTCTGTCCGTCGTCCATCAACAATTTCAAAAATCTTCTCCTCTGAAACTGCTGGGCCCATTGTAATTAAACTTGGCCAAAATCATCACCAGGGTATGCACTTTTAGGATTGGGTTTGATTAGTAACCTAGTCAAACAACATGGACGCCATTGCTAAAAATAGAACATAGGGGGTATATTTCAGTTTTTGGCCAATAACTTGAAATCCATAACAGATATCAAAAATTTGACAGGGATAAAATTATCAGCATGATGAGATCTACCTACGGTGCAATTTTGAAGAAAATCTGAAACCCATCTCGGAGTTATAGCCCTTTTTTATGTAAAATTTCCCAAATTTCTGCATTTTTTATTTTTTATTTCAAAAAGTGTAACAGATAGAGGTCAAGTGTAAATTACAAAAATGTTCATCATATCAAGATCTACTCACACTGAAATTTTGAAGAAAATCCATAAACCCTTGTAGGAGTTATTGCCCTTTTTTCACAGAATTTTCAAAGTTTTCATATTTTTCTTCTTTTATCTCCAAAACTATAGAAGATGAAGGTTAATTGTAAATTGATAAAATGTTTGCCATGCTGAGGCAACTTCAAAACTTGTGGTGAAAATTGTTCGTTGACCGCCATTTTCAAAATGGCCGCCAAAGAAGGCAGGAAAATTCAACATTGTCCGATTTCAATGAAATATGGTTTCCAAATGGATATTGATGTTTGCCACTTCAAAACAGATGTTGAAAATTGTTCGTTTATGGCCATTTTCAAAATGGCCGCCAAAAAAAGGTGGGAAAATTCAGCAATGTCTGATTTCAATGATATTTGGTTTCAAAATAGGTATTGATGTCGCAACTTAAAAACTGATGTTAAAAATTGTTCGTTGACGGTTGTTTTCAAAATGGCCACCAAAAAAGGCGGGGAAATTCAAATTGGCCAGTTTCAATGAAATTTGGTTTCCAAGTAGATATTGAATGTCCCTACTTCAAAACCGGTGTTTAAAATTGTTTTTTGACTGCCATTTTCAAATGGCTGCCAAAAAAGGCAGGAAAATTCAATACTGTCTGATTTCAATGAAATTTGGTTTTCAAATAGATATTTATATTGCAACTTCAAAACTGGTGTTGAAATTGTTCGTTGACCGCCTATTTAAAAATGGCCGCCAATAAAGGCGGGAAAATTCAATATTGTCAGATTTCAATGAAATTTGGTTTCCAAGTAGATATTGGTGTCGCTACTTCAAAACCAGTGTTGAAAATTAAGCAATAACTGTATATTTTTAGCTCACCTGACCCAAAGGGTCAGTGTGAGCTATTGCTATCACTTGGCGTCCGTCGTCCGTCCTTTAAACTTTTCACATTTTCATCTTCTCCTCTGAAACCACTGAAGCAAATTCAACCAAACTTTACAAGAATGATGTACTAAAGGTCCTTTACAAAGATTGCTCATTTCCTTCCGATCCTATAAAAAACATGGCCGCCAGCGCGGAACTTAGGTTTAATATTGGACCCTATTGGAAAATTCACATTTTCTTCTTCTGCTCTGAAACCGATGAAGCAAATGCAACCAAACTTCACAGGAATGATGTACTAAAGGTCCTTTACAAAGATTGCTCATTTCGTTCCGATCCGATAAAAAACATGGCCGCCAGCGCGGAACTTAGGTTTAACATTGGCCCATGGGAAATTCACATTTTCATCTTCTCCTCTGAAACTCCTGAAGCAAATTCAACCGAACTTTACAGGAATGATGTATGGAAGGTCCATTACACAGACTGCTCATTTCATTCCGATCCGATAAAAAACATGGCCGCCAGCGCGGAACTTAAGTTAAACATTGGACCCTATGGGAAAATTAAAATTTTCTTCTTCTGCTCTGAAACTGCTGAAGCAAATTCAACCAAGCTTTACAGGCATGATGAACTGAAGGTCCTTAACAAAGATTGGTCATTTTGTTCGGATCCAAAAAAAAATAAAACATGGCTGCCAGCACAGAACATAGTTTATTTTGGCCCTATGGGAAATTCACATAAAAAACATGGCCACCAGGCGATACAGACTCAGTGTCTGAGCCTCTAGTTTGAATACTAGATGGCGTTAATCGTAGATTTGACGGTCAAAATGCAGTTTATAGGCGACACGTAGCGGAGCCTATAAATGGATATTTTACTGTCAAATCGAGATTGATGCCCTCGGGTATTCAAATAATGTACTGTTATTGCGATTCTAATGCAAAAAATCAATTTCATGTTCTATCTTTAAATCGTGACTTTGTAACAATATTAGGAAACAGACTAAACAGGGAACCTACTTTGTCCCAGGTGTGTAGATGGTGGAATTGACGGTCAGTTTTGACCAATCAAAACCTTCGTTATATAAATGCTGTATTAGAATTGTTTTTATATGCCAGTCCAGAGACAGACGTATTATGTAGTACCCTCCGTCCGTCCGTTAACTTTTTGGTTTCCGGAGGTTTTTAGCTCACCTGGCTATGCCAGGGTGAGCTTTTGCCATCCATATATGTCCGTCGTCCTTCGTCCGTCGTCTGTCGTCCGTCGTCCGTCAACAATTTCAAAAATCTTCTCCTCTGAAACCACTGGGCCAAATGTAACCAAACTTGATTTGAATCATCACCATGGTATTGCTTCTCAAAATTGTGTTCGATTAGTCTGATGGTCAAACAACATGGCCGCCATTGCTAAAAATAGAACATAGGGGTAAATTGCAGTTTTTGGCTAAAAACTCGAAAACCGTTACAGATATCAAAAATCTGAAAGAAGTAAAAATGATCAGCATGATGAGATCTACCAACTGTACAATTTTCCGTTAAATTTTCAAAATGTTTGCATTTTTTATTTTTTATTTCAAAAAGTGTAACAGATATAGGTCAAGTGTCAATAACAAAAATGTTCAGCATATCAAGATCTACCCACCCTGAAATTTTGAAGAAAAGTCATAAACCCTTGTAGGAGTTATTGCCCTTTTTTCACCGAATTTTTGTCTCACCCGCGACAAAAGTCGCGGAAGCGAGACATATGCGTGTAAGTATGACGACGGCGATGGCATTAACTTTTACTAAATGCAGGATATTTTCTCAATAACTAGAAGTGGTAGGTTGATAATATTTGGTATATAGGTTGGTCTTGGGTAGTACATGTCAGTCTGGCAGGTGACTTTTGTCCTTGACCTCAATTTCACGGTCTAGTGGCCACGTTAAGTTTTTCTGCTTTAGTCCATTTCTCTATAACTAGAAGTGGTAGGTTGATAATATTTGGTATGTAGGTTGGTCTTGGGTAATACATGTCAGTCTGGCAGGTGACTTTTATCCTTGACCTCAATATCACGGTCTAGTGGCCATGTTAAGTTTTTCTGCTTAAGTCCATTTCTCAATAACTAGAAGTGGTAGGTTGATAATATTTGGTATGTAGGTTGGTCTTGGGTAGTACATGTCAGTCTGGTAGGTGACTTTTGTCCTTGACCTCAATTTCACGGTCTAGTGGCCACGAAGTTTTTCTGCTTAAGTCCATTTCTCAATAACAAGAGATGGTAGGTTGATATATTTAGTATGTAGGTTGGTCTTGGGTAGTACATGTCAGTCTGGCAGGTGACTTTTTTCCTTGACCCCAATTTCACGGTCTAGTGAGCATGTTCACTTTTCTGATTAGTTCACTTAGATTTCACATCAATTTAGAGGCCAGCAGGGACGGGCGAGACATCTTTTAGGGTCCTCACTTGTTAAAATTTTCGTATTTTTCATCTTTTAACTCCAAAACTATAGAAGATGAAGGTTAAGTGTAAATTGATGAAATGTTTGCCATGCTGTGGCGACTTCAAAACTGATGTTGAAAATTGTTCCTTGACCGCCATTTTCAAAATGGCCGCCATAAAAGGCGGGAAATTCAACATTGTCCAGTTTCAATGAAATTTGGTTTCCAAATAGATGTTGATATTGCGACTTCAAAACCGGTGTTGAAAATTGTTCCTTGACTGCCATTTTCAAAATGGATGCCAAAAAAGGTCGGAAAATTCAACATTGTCCGATTTCAATGATTGGTTTCCAAAAAGTTATTGATGTTGCGACTTCAAAAAAGGTGTTGATAATTGTTTGTTGACTGCCATTTTCAGGAAAATTCAACATTGTCCGATTTCAATGACATTTGGTTTCCAAATAGTTCTTGATGTCGCAACTTCAAAACTGATGTTAAAGATTGTTCGTGACTGCCATTTTTAAAATGGCTGCCAAAAAGGCGGGAAAATTCAACATTGTCTGATTTCAATGAAATTTGATTTTCAAATAGATATTGATGTTGTGACTTCAAAACCGATGTTGAGAATTGTTTGTTGACTGCCATTTACAAAATGATGTCTCGACTTCAAAACTGGTGTCGAAAGTGGTCCTTACCCAGAACGTTTTTTGTCAAAAAAGCCCAACAAAGAAATATAATAAAACATGATTAGACTTTAAAAACAGTTCAAGATATTGGAGGTGTTCGAGCTATGAAAGTTTGAGAAACTGAAGATCAACTGTATAACTTACAATGTTACCTTGATTGTGGCAACTGAAAACCAGGTGAGTGATACAAGCTCCTGGGAGCCTCTGGTTTCTGTAACTGCTTGACATATTGATTTCATATTTGGTATATGATTTATATAGGTGAGATATAGATCAAATTCGAATTTGCTTCAGGTCGGTTGAATTTGAACAGAGTTATGACCCTTTGACTTAGTGAAATTTCAAAAAATATAGAATTCCAGAGTTTTTTTGGTAACCACTAGACATATTGATTTCATATTTGGTATATGAGTATATCTAGGTGAGATACAGATTAGTTTTGGATTTGGTTCTGGTTGGTTGATTTTGTACAGAGTTATGGCCTTTGGACTTAGTGAAATTTTGAAAAGTATAGGTTTCCAGAGGTTTTTTCTGTAACGGCTTGACATATTGATTACATATTTGGTATGTGAGTATATCTAGGTGAGATACAGATCAATTTAGAATTTGGTTCCTGCGGTTGATTTTGTACAGAGTTATGGCTCTTTGACTTAGTGAAATTTTGAAAAATATAGGTTTCCGGAGTTTTTTACTCTAACCACTTGACATATTGATTTCATATATGGTATATGAGTATATCTAGGTGAGATACACATCAAATTAGAATTTGGTTTTGGTCGGTTGATTTTGTACAGAGTTATTGCCCTTGGACTTAGTGAAATATTATTTGATATTTGTTATAATTGTTACATCTTGTTAAGGCACATATTCTGTTTGATATTTTTCAATCAAAATTTTGTTGTGGTTCAGCAATGTCATAAAGTTCGAGTTGACACTTGACAGGCGTATCATGCACTCTTGGTGCAGCTGTTTATTTGACTGCCATTTTCAAATGGCTGCCAAATAGGCAGGACAATTCAACATTGTCAGATTTCATTGAAATTGGGTTTCAAAATAGGTATTGATGTCGCAACTTAAAAACTGATATTGAAAATTGTTGGTAGACCACCATTTTCAAAATGGCCACCAGAAAAGGCGGGAAAATTCAACATTACCCAATTTCAATGAAATTTGGTTTCCAAATAGGTATATTGATGTTGCAACTTCAAAACTGATGTTGAAAATTGTTTGCTGAGCACCATTTTCAAAATGGAAATGGCTGCCAAAAAGGTGGGAAAATTCAACATTGTCTGATTTCAATGAAATTTGGTTTCCAAATAGATATTGATGTTGCGACTTCAAAACTGGGGTTGAAATTGTTCGATGACCGCCATTTTCAAAATCGCCACAAAAAAAAGGCAGGAAAATTCAACATTATCCAATTTTAATGAAATTTGGTTTCCAAATAGGTATTGATGTGGCAACTTCAAAACTGATGTTGAAATTTGTTCGCTGACCGCCATTTTCAAATGGCTGCCTAAAGGTTGGAAAATTCAGCATTGTCTGATTTCAATGAAATTTGGTTTCCATATAGATATTGATGTACGTAGCAACTTCTAAACTGATGTTGAAAATTGTTCGTCGACCATCATTTTCAAAATGGCTACCAAAAAAGGCGGGAAAATTCAACATTTTCCGATTTCAATGGAATTTGCTTTCCAATAGGTATTGATGTGGCAACTTCAAAACTGATGTTGAAAATTGTTCGCTGACGGCCATTTTCATTTTTCAAAATGGCTGCCAAAAAGGTGGGAAAATTCAACATTGTCTGATTTCAATGAAGTTTGGTTTCCAAATAGATGTTGATGTTGCGACTTCAAAACTGGTGTTGAAAATTGTTCAGTGACCACCATTTACAAAATGATGTTTAGACTTCAAAACTGTTGTCAAAAGTGGTCCTTAACAATAATGTTTATTGTCAAAATTAAAGCCTTGTATGCGCTCTAGCAAGTTTATTTCTCGTTTGATTTGGGTGATATTTATACAGTACCTTTACTTTAAGGATGCCTCAAGCAAGTTCAAAGATGAGTCCTATTTGAGTATTTTTGTAGGAGTAATGCCCCTTTTTAACTTTGAAAATTGACCAAATATCCTTGTAAGCGCTCTAGAAAATTTATTTCTTATTGGATTTGGATAATGTATTTACAGAAGCTTTAGTTCTAGAATGTCTTAAGGTAGTTCGATCCTAATAAAAATATCAGACAGAATTTTTTTCTTTTAAGATATTTTGTAGGTCTAAACCTATATGTTCCAAAAATAAAATAAAAATGATATGTCACCGATGATCTTTTTCTGTTATCTGGCTTTGAAAATCGGGCCAAATTCAGTATTTTTCAGCAATATTACAAAGAATATATAGGGAACTGTGAGAACATGCTTATTGTTTATCTTTCATATAAAATAAATATCAGACAGATTTTTTTTATTTTTTTGATATTTCAGAGATATACACTTAAGCTGTCTGATACGCTGAAAAAATCTACATGTCACCGTTCGATTAAGAAAGTTATTTGATAGAGTTTACGAAATAGACAATATTTACGGGAAAAGGGAGCTAATTTGCGGGAAAGTGTATGTCAATCTATTATGACGTCACAGTGAATAGGCCAATACAGGATTATTCCGGCTTAAAAATCAAGTCAATTCCGCATCCGACTCGTGTTACACAAATGCGCCAATCGAATGCGCTGTGTATTAGTGTCGATCTACCTTAAGGGAGTTCAAAGATGAGTCCTATTCAAATATTTATGTAGGAGTTATGCCCCTTTTTATCTTTGAAAATTGACAAAATATCCTTGTAAGCACTCTAGAAAATTTATTTCTCATTGTATTTGAATAATATTTACACAGTAGCTTTAGATCTAGAATGCCTCAAGCAAGTTAAAAGATAAGTCCTATTTGAGTATTTTTTTGTAGGAAATATGCCCCTTTTTAACTTTGAAAATTTATCAAATGTTCTTGTAAGTACTCTTTAAAATTTATTTCTCATTGGATTTGGATAATATTTACACAGTAGCTTTACATCTAGGATACCTCAATTGAGTTTGAAGATGAGTCCTGGTCGAATATTTTTGTAGGAGTTATGCCCCTTTTCAAATTGCTGGAACGTCCGGGATATATGGCTACTCCTAGCCCTTGTTGTTGGAGTTTTGCCCCTTTGTAAAGTTTCGCCCCTTTGTAACTTATAAATTTGTAAAATTGTCCTTGTAATTTTGCTTTATTATTTGTTTCTAATCAAATTTATTTGATATATATTCAGCAGCTTTAACGAATTAATGAGGAGTTATGTCCCCCAATAACTAAGAAAATTGACAAAATGTCCATATAAGCACTCAAGTATAGATATTAATCATCAGATTAAGTTATATTTATTCAGTAGATTTGATTTATTGTGGATAACCTCTGACTTAATCCATATTTGAATTTCAATTCTATAAACTAGTTTCCAAAACCTGGGGGTTAATTTATTCATACTTCACACAATTTAGAAACAGCTCACCATCTCAGCAGATCAGTTTCATTACCTACCAAAAATCTATCAAAGTGATTAAATAACTTCAAAGTGATTAGTTGATTTATACAGAGATGAAACTTGGCAATACAAATGAGTGATAGCTGGGGATGGTAGAATATCGTTTTGGCTTTATTTCTTATTCTGAATAGATATATGCTAATTAATAAATAGTAATAAGTAATTAGTGTAAAGTGGTTTTATTTCATTCTGGCTTGATTAGACTAAAATATTAAATAAAAAAAAAGAAAAACTGAAAAATTCTGTTTTTGAATTAGGTAAAAATGTTCTGGTGGAATATTTAATGAGCCTTAACAAAAATGGTTCGCTAATATCCATATTTTCAGGATAGTACAAAGTTTTTGATAATAAGCAAAGAAATGCAAAAAGATGTTTCTCCAGGTTCTATAAAAATAAGATTAGTAAAATCTATTTTATGAAATGTTTTATAATTGATAAAAAAAAAACTTTGATACCACCACCAACTTTTCTCATCATTTTTTATCCCTTTGAACAAGTTTAATCAGTTTGATAGAAATTTCCCATCAAATGAAACACCTGAAGTGTGAGAACAAGTCCACTCAGAATTTCCTTTTAACAAGACAATGCACCTGGAAACAAATGAATACCTTGGACTATGCCAATTGATCTAGGGGTAACGTCAAAGGTTATCCCCAATATAATAATACCACAAAACAAATTCATATTCAATTGTTTTTTATAGCAGTTGTTATTCTCTGTGTGATATTAAAGCAAGTTTATTCAAGAGGACAGATTCACAACCAAATTTTTTGGTGTTCCTGCACATGTAAAACTTGGGAGTTTTAAAATTTGTAGGGCTTCAGGGGATACATAGAAATACATAAGAATCTTGTTCATTGCAAAATTTGGTTAGGCAGAAAGTATGGGAGAAATCTTATGGTTATTCTAATTGAAAGTTTTTTTTATGTGCCAGCATGGATATTGGGGTTCTTTTGATTACTTGCATTTAATTTGTATATAGTCACTTTAGTCACTCCGCAAATGTATATAGTTTCCTAAGCATAATTTCCTTTTTTCTTTTAGATAAATGCTTACATTCTTTGTGGTAAACTGAGATCGGCATATCTAATGGCTGTTAAGGCAGAAAGAGTTGACGATGTACAGAGAATAGCTAGAGCAGCTCAACAGATGGGACAAACAGCTGTTAAAAACATTTGTAATAAGTGGCTTGAACAGAAACAAAAATCATGACAAATTGGTTGTCAGTATTGTAGTATTTCTAGTGAAATCAAACTAAAGTATGGCTGGCTTTGTGAAGGATTGCCGACCAAAACAAAAACATTTGGTCTTACTGAAGCTTTCTGTATTTTTTTAATTGTTACTAAAAGCATAATCAGTCATTCAAAAATTTATTTATTATTTAAATAGCAATTACTAGTCACATTCAAAGTGATTACTAGTCACAGAAAACTGGAATAATGAATGAAAGATTTTATTCTTTATAACCTCAGTTTGCATTTCCATAGACAATAGCAAAAGTTAGTATAAACAGATTAATTTTAAAACACATATTGAAAACATATATTTGTGTGATGAACTTTTGAAGTAATTAGACACGTAATGGTTGGCAAATAAAATTGTTCTTCAACACAGAAATTCAAATGTACATCTCTTTTTAATTTAGTATAACCTGTTCAAAATGAAGTAAATTTGACAACATTTACCAGGTAAAAAGGGTTGTATTTCAATAGTTATGATAAGACATTGTCTGGTAAAATCTTATTACTTAGATGGATTTGCTTTGCAGATGCACCTGCACATTAGCGTGTTGACATAGTTTTCAATTTTGAATACATGGTATGGGATAAAGATTGACATTCTCTAACATACTTCAACATATATAATGGGTATGCATCTAGAAGTAAAACAAAATTATGTAGAATTTCTTCTGTAAAGTTATCTTAGACTGTTATAATGGACTTGAGAGATTAGCATTGGTTATGTTTTAATTGCTTTTGGAGTTTCCTGGACATGAATGTGTATATAGCTTCACTAGTTTCCACATAATTTAAGATAATGCCAGATATGATTTTCAGTTTTAATTTGAATTCAGTGGTGACCACTATGTACTTGATTATAGTATAAGCACAATATATAATGTTATAAGATCTGATATAATAGGTGTTGTAATTAAAATGATTGTTTTTGGTTAGTAAGTGTATTTTTTGATCAGATCCAACAAAAATGTATATCAACAACAAAAAACGAGAAAAGGAAATTTTTATATGCCTAACTGGGCCATTTTGAATATTATACCCAACTTGATAGAGAGTTGGGTATATTGTATTCATTTTGTTTATCCTCAGTTGGTCTGTTTTTCATCTACAATAATTTCTGTTCCATTTCTCTTACCTTCTATTTCTGAGAATCATTTTAAATTTGGTATGCAGGCTCTACATGGTTAGTTGTAAGTAACTTTTTATTTTGAGTACTGTCATACTGAAGTTTCTGTTTGATGAAATGTAGATATAGTAACAAAAGGAGTTGAATATTAATTTTTTGTTGCGTTTTTCAAAGCTTCTTTAGCAGGGATTGATTTCAAACCTTGTATGCAAGACCTACATGATTAGTTGTATGAAACTTGTGGGTACTTCCTGTTTGAAGAAACTTGGATGTAGTTAAGGAATGCCTTGAATATTGAATTTTTCATCACATTTTTCTCAATTCTACTTGAGGTATTGATGATGCAGTCTCTTTATGACATGTTGTAAGGGTTGTCGTATTATCAGTGTCAAACATGTACTTCCAGTTGTCAATTGTCTTGTCTTGTTTTGTTGAAAAGTTTGAGCTAATTGATGAAAGTATCTTTAAATGATGGTTCTGTATTAGACTTGTTGAAAACATCGTTAAATGCCTCGTGTTGACTTTGAGATAAAGATTAACAATAAAAGCGTTGTTCCATTGCTGTTTTGCCATGTATTTGTAGAGACCTTGTCTCATGTGCATTTACTCCATATCTCTTCATTGCTTATTGTAATGCCTGTATCCTGTCTCATCATGCTTACAATAAGCCTTGCTTAAACTTATAGTAAATCTGCAAAAAATAACATAATAATGATCAAGAGAGAAGTCAAGTCCAAAGGTCTACCTAGAACAAAGGTAATGTAAAACATGAATTGTTGAAATGCGAAAGTGTAAAAAAAATATATATATTTATTACATACTTAGTAGAAATAAAAGCGTTTTTGCATGATCAATATGACCGGAAGTAAACTGTCCATATTTTCACCTCCCGGGAAAATAATAGGTTATTTTATGCTCCTCGTGCATCTCGGACAAAATAAACGACTTCCGGTCCATATTGGCCTGGGCAAATAAACGACTTCCGGTCCATATCGGCCTGGCATTTCTAAACGTCGGAAGTATGTAATAAAAAGTTTAATACATGTGCATTTCCATATTGACCTGATTATCATCCCTCGACCCACATTGTCCCTCGACTTCGTCTCGGGCCAATATGGGTGTCTCGGGATGATAACCATGCCAATATTGAAATGCCCATGTATTAATCTGTATATAATTAATGTGGAGTTTACACAATATGCATATTATTATGACAATTATTCTATGTAATGTGGCCTTATTTCAAGTAAGTCTATTTGTTGGAGCAAGAAAAAAGGTCAGAATATTGCCAAATCAGAATATCTTAAAACCTTTTGGTGGGGAAAGGTTTACCGAAGTTCTGTTATAAAAGTTGAACTGAAAGTAATGGATTTTGAACTATATATTGTGTACATAGATACATGAAATGTTCTTGTTATTAGTGCTATTTTGAGTAATTATTTTGTGTATATATATGGCAATGATAACAGAAAAGAAAAATATAGTATTGTATTATTTTATGCCAAATTACATGATTTATTTTATTTATAAAAAAGGGCTTTCAGAATAATGATGATTAAAAGTATGTTACTGATACAAATTTATCAAATCATTTATTATTTGTTTTATTTAGAGTTGTATATAAGATAAATAGCCATAATTTTCTCTATGGATATGTTTATATTAATTTTATTTAAATGTCATTTCACATGTATTGTTGTACAAAAAACTAAAAATTTACAAGTGAATATTTTTTTGTGAAAAGCATGACAGGACATCTTAAGTGGAATCAAATTTTATATAATTTTCATCATTCATTAAACATGTTAAGGAAAGTTAATTTGTCATTCTTGCAAAATTATGTCATCGTGTCCAAAATCTGAATATAACAATTGCATTTGAATCATCCCATGTTATTTTTAGGTTTAAATGACAGCAAATGATATTATAATGATAACCATATTGTAGGAATCAAAGGTTATCCAAAAAGCTATAAAATTAGCATTAAGTTAAACTTGAATTTATTTAACCTGTGTGCATTGTATATTTTGTATATCTATTGCTAATTTTGGTGTTTTCAAGTATATGCAAGTATTGAACTGTTGGAAGGTTTGTGATAGATGATGATCATATGAATTAGGTCAGGGATAATTTACATAAATACCTCTTTATTTTAATTCGTTATATTATTACCTCTAGCTGGTGTTATTAGTAATTGATTTCACTTGAATACTTGAATATGTAATGCATTTTTTGTTAGGAAAAATTGCATTTAAATATTGAGAAAATTTAGGTTTCAATTTTTTACATTGTTTTTAATAGGGGTTCTCTCTAGATCAAACATATATCTAGAATGTTCAATAGTTAAAAAAAAAATTTGCCAAAACATATAATATTTTTGTAAACAACATCATATATGTTAAGGTTTGATATATTAGATGTATTATTCTGTTAAATTCAAAATGTTTTTTGTTTTCTTTAGGTCCAGAAGTCAGTAGATGATAACTACCTATTAAAAGTAATGTCATATAATTACCTGTTAAACTAATGTTATATTTTGTATGCAGCTGTTTGTGTGTATAAGGGTGCTTTAAGATGATTCATTGATAGTTATTATTTGTTTATATTTTAATGAAAATAAACAAATGAAACAATTGACGTTTAGTTTAGGTTTTTGAAGTGTACAGGAATATCTTATAGTCCATTGTGTATGGTCCAACAATACTATTGTATATCAATCTGTTATGGCCTGGGGAGGTTTTACCTTGATCCGTTGATGAAAATAGGGACTATAAATAGTTTACATTGAATGTTTTAATAAAATTCTTAAAATTACATAATTCAAAAATAAATATTGCAGTATAAATAAAGGGAATTTGAATTAATTGTCATTTTTTTCTTTCATAAATTAAATAGATTTATCTTTCTGTAAGGTTATATACTTTATCAAGGTAAAACCTCCACAGGCCATAACAGATTGATATACAATAGTATTGTTGGACAATTCAAAAGGATCCTGATTGTGTTGATTAGTTAACAAAAGCAACCCACCAAAAACTTTTTCCAATATATGTTGAAGTCCAACAATACCAGTTGCTCAAAAAAAATAATAGATACAGCTTACTCAAATTGTTAAATTGGTTACACAATAGGAACTAGTAGACTGGTAAGGTCATACACAATGGACTATAATTGGCATCAAACAAGCAGTATATAAACAGAACATGTGATATGAATGGTAAGTTCTGTAAACAGAACATGTGATATGAATGGTAAGTTCTGT